>SJYW01003160.1:3587-17676 GCA_006410735.1 Raphicerus campestris | reverse complement strand
CAGAATCTTCCTTGTGTTTTCTCAGGTTTGCTGCCTGAATGTGGCAAGAATTCCTACTTTCCAGTAAAAGTTTGGTCTGTCTCTTCCCAGGCTAGAAACATCTGTAGTAGAATAGCAAAAGCAATTTTGTTGCCAACAGGCATCTGAATGTCAGAAGTGACAGGCAACCAAAAGAAAGCCAGATAGAAAACACCCTACTCTAACTGCCTAGAGACACAAACTTGANGGTCTGTCTCTTCCCAGGCTAGAAACATCTGTAGTAGAATAGCAAAAGCAATTTTGTTGCCAACAGGCATCTGAATGTCAGAAGTGACAGGCAACCAAAAGAAAGCCAGATAGAAAACACCCTACTCTAACTGCCTAGAGACACAAACTTGAGAAGTAGAGATTTTCTCACCCGTGCAGCTGCTGGGTTTTGTGGTGTAAAGTGCTGTACACAGAGCACATTGTGTTCATGGGGCCTAGTGGATCCTTTAGGAATGAACAGATGTGCTCTGAAGCTGACATGTGACCAACAGAACCCAGCTGTGCAGTTGAGATTCTGAGATTGGGGACATTTTTGGATGAGTACCATTTAGGCTTTTGAGTCCATCTTATCTCTGTTTCTGCAGAGATTAGAAAACATAAAAATATAAAAGTTTTTCAACTGATCAAATGGAGAAAATAGCATTCTAAGACTAAAAGTAGAAGCAACCAAATCCTGTAGCTTTTGTTTGCCTTTTAAGAGAAAGTGAGCAGAATCCTTAAGAGTACATGTGAAATACTTAAAAACTATTATAAACTGAGCTAGTTCTGGCTGAAGCTTTAGAAAAATCTATAGACGATTAAGTGGACATGAAAGAGAAAAAAGCCTTTCAAAAGCTTTTAGCTCAGTTTCCTCTTCTACCCATAGGAAGACTATGGGGATCTCTATGTGAGTTACTCCTGCATTATTTCACCAGAGAAAGACATTAGTGAATGAAAAATATTATCATGCATATGGTTGATCAGCCACGTCTGTTGAAATTATATTTATGAATTTGGCTTCACATATCAGATTGTCTTTCCACTTTTTTTCATGCTCAATTTTCTGTTTCTCTCACTCAAGAATCCTAGGACTCCTTCAGTCATTTAAGGTAAAAATGATTATGTCTGATTATATTCTTGCATTTTCTAGACCTTCCTCACTATTCTAATCTTCAGTTCTTTAATGGCCATGTGATTGTGCTGACACTGAAATGACAAATGACTGGAGAATACATCTGGTGTCAGATGATCCCTAGTCACTTCTGAAGTGAGGCATGGAAAAAAATTTTTGTACATGGATCTGTAACTACTCACTGCCAATAATTTCTCTAATAGCTGGACACATTGGACATCATTCAAGCAAATTGTCCTTGGGGAGTAATAAAATCCTTTTCCAGGCAATCTGATGTCTGTGACCTAAAAAGTGTGAGGCAGGGGTGAAATGCACAACCATGGAAATTTAACACATTGTGTATAATTTACTCACATGGAATAAAATTATATATGCCCATCAACTCCTTCATGTTAGAGTCTAGAGAGAGAGAACTGTAAACTGTATCCAATATGACCAGCAAAGTACTGTGGTCAGTGGACTGAGGTTTCTCATTCAAAGTTTGAGGTAAAGGAAGGCTCTGTTGTGTAGAATTTCAAACAGAGCACCTACTTTTGGGGATGCGCAGACAACAGACACCTTAAAAAAAGAGTTGAAGACCAAGATAAAATTGTCTTAAGTACCAAAGGAACCACAGAAAATACTATATAAGCAGCAAGTTGTCTTTTTCCATATTATCAAGACTGCAGTGATTCGAATGACAAACCTATAGATTTTAGGGCATGAGGGTAAAAGAGAAAAGGAAGGGAAGGACATTCTGCAGACTCTCTTTGTTTGCTAGTTTCCACATTGTCTTTCTTTCAGTATTCTCTGAATGTGTTCCATTACCTACCTCTATTCTCAGTGAAGAGGTAAAGAGGAAAGCAAAAGAATTCAGAAATATGGACAACATTCCAGAGTAGATTCTGCCCACCATCATTCCTTCCTGCCCATCCACTGATGAAATGCAAAAGCAAAGGATTCTTTACCAAAAATGCAGCTTCCAAAGTCAAAACTAAATACATCATGGCTTCCTGTGCTCACAAGGACTCAACAAGTCATGTTAACTGTTGATCAGCTTACTAATCAGAATCAATTAGAACCCTTACAATAGTCAATAGAAAACAAGAATCCTGCCAAAAAAATTTTATTCCCATGAACTATGAGCTATCAAGTCAAGGACTTGGAGGAGGGGGCGGGGAAGGTTTCTGTAGGGCAAATAATATTACACACTGTTTAGAAAGCCCCCTGCTCCCCTCACACACACCTGGCTAAATAAAAAAATTTGCAGCCTCAATCTCTGTGGCAGACAACACAGACATATTCTTACATCTGCCAGAGGCAGAAGCAAGACCCGAAAGTTTTCACATCAGCCAAGATAAAGAGTGAGGTTGTCAACCTGTGTAACTCTTTCAATAACTTAGTATTAAGCATCATTATTTTAAATGTAGGTAATATTTTCAGTGAGACTACATTATAAAGTGCCTCACTGTATGCCTCTGTTTATACCAGAGGTCTAATAACTTTTTCCAAATATATAGTGCTGAATAATACATTTTTTTCTTTGATACATGTGAAACCTGTATTATTTTTGCTGGTTTCTCCCCACCAGTTACAGGAGTGGATCCATCTCAGTGACAGAAAGTGTCTTGTTTTTAAGTTTTGATATATGAATTTATAGGTTTAATAAATATCATTGCTGATAGCTATGTGTTATATAGTTTTCACTAAAATTAGTAGAATATTATCAATTTTGACACATCCTATCTCACCCTAATGATTTGTCTGTTTAACTGATTTTGGATATACATAGCTGTGAGTATAAGCCTACCAAGATTCTATTGTTTGAACCTGACTAAGTAATAAATTATGCTTTTACCTACAGACTAAGTACTTGTCTTTTAATTTTTAATATGCCTACTACCCCTGATACTGATTCTGACATAAGCAGCAGGGTCAACACAAAAATAATTTATAATTAATTAGTTTGATAAATCAAATGGTTAGTAGGTAGCAGCAAGACCACATAGACATTTATGCATAAGAGTGTTTTCTCCTTGTGCTCCTGCCTACATCCAGAGTAGATTTAAAGCCTGGCGTTTGGGAGTACTGAGTTCTTTGGGAAAAGTATACATACCCCATTAGAAGACACTTCTCGGGGCTGCCATTATATTCTTCCTGATTCTATTTTGTACTTTTATTTCTTCTTGCAGTTTACTTTTTTGCTTTGATTATGAGTGTCCTGTTTTCAACTTTTGTAGATTGAATCCTACTTTTCAAAATACACTGGAATTTTGGTTTATACAACTGCCCATTTTTTTTCTTTACAAAATTGTGAAGATCACAAATAGGTTAAGTGTAATAGCTTTGTTTAGAGAAGCAGAAGGCTGTCAGACACAGCCACCCATAGTTTATTCTTTCATTGTTAAGTTACTTCAAAATTTGCAAAGAAATAACTTAATGTCCTTTCATTTAAGGGATGTTTTATATTTTTATGTGGAAAAATAGTCTTTTAAGGGGTTCCTGCTACTTGGTTGCTAAATTGGCCTGAACAAGTCAGGGAAAGATTTAGCAAGTACTCGTGTGTGCTGTGAATTTAGGAATTTTTTTTTTTAATGTCTTTATTATTTCTTCATGGTAAGAAACTTTTTAAAATGGCTCCTGAAGGATTCTAACATGTCTCACACAAAACCACAGCCCCACCATGGTAAACAGCACTGCTTGTCAGGGACTACACTAGCTGAGGACCAGCAGGGCCTCAATTTGATACCTGTTTTCTGCTTAGTTTATTTGGAACTTTTCCAAACCTAAACATCCTGATTGGTCTCTAATTTAGGGGTGGCAACCTTTCTCTGTAAAGATTCAGAGAATAAATATTTTAGGCTTTGTGGGTCATATATGGTCTCTGTTGTATCATATCCTTAATTTTTTTTTAACCCTGTACAATGTTTTAAAAAATCATTCTTAGCTCACAGGCCATACAAAAACAGGGCATGGTCCTAATGGATCAGGCTCCAATTCACAGTCATTGGAGGCAGACATGCAACTCCAGGGGTTGGGGAAAATTCTTTTGTACACTTGCTGCCTAGGAGCCAGCAACAACTCCCTGGATAAAGATTAGCAAGTAAAAAATATTGTTAACTCTACCTATTGAGTCCCTCGCTAATTTAGTATTCCTTGCATGATTTCTAGTTCCTTTGTTTTTCCCAAAGACAAAGATACAGAAAGCAAAGATTAAGGAAGGAAGGGAGAAACGGGGCAAAGAGAGGTGAGCAAAAGAGGAAGGGAGAGTAAGAAGGGGAATTGAGAAAAAAAGCAAAGAGGGAGGTAAAAGAAGGACAGGAGAGACAGGACAGGAAAAGGGAAAGAAAAATGAAAGGGTGAAAGAAAGAGGAGCAAATGGGTGAGAAAAAGAAAAAAGCATAGAAAAACAGAGAGCGCAAGCCAGAATATGGAAGTGAGGGCCCAGTTTCTGCTTCTTTTCCTTAGAGCCAGACAGCTCTTAGAGGCACCTCCCCAACTGCTTTCAAATATTGAGATTGCTGCCCAGCCCCTGATCAGCATCCCAAGAAGTGAAATGTGGGCTTCACATCTGAAAACTTCCACTTGGTTTTTCACCAAGAGAAATGGAACACGAAATTCGGGGCCCAAGAAGGTGGCTTGTGTTTTCTTTGGGACACTCGGGCTGTGTCTACCCAGGGAAAATTTAGATGTACTGACTGACTCCAGTGCATATGATTAATGTATATATAGGGCAAACCAGGATAATTCAGACCTTTTTTTCTTCCAGAGCAGGTTTTCAGCTGGAATTATCTGGATGGTTGCCTCAACTCTCCACTAGGCTTTGCCAGGATAAGCAGAGCCCGTGCAGTATGCTGGAGAAAGGGACCACTCCCTCTCTCCAAGGTTCCCTTCAACACTCACACCCCGTGCAGCTGAGTGTAGTGGGATTCCTCTTGACAGGCATTCCTTCTGGGGGCAAATGCAAGTTCTACCTAATTAATCTCAAAGAAGCCCCTCAAACCCTAAAGGTTGCATTCTGCTTAACTGTCAAATGGCAAAGTATAGTAGACAAGTGAAGGGGGAGAACCATATTAATGGGGCAAAAATTGTATCCCGTTCCCTCCCCCCAAAGAGAAAAAGGATAATAAAGCCAAAGCCTGTGTGTGTGTGCGAGTGTGCTCAGTCATTTCTGGGGACTCTTTGCGACCCCATGGACTGTAGCCCCCGAGGCTCCTCTGTCATGGGATTTTCCAGGCAAGAATACTAGAGTAGGTTGCCATTTCCTTCCCTGTGGGATCTTCCCAACCCAGGGACTGAATCCCCGCCTCTTGCATCTCCTGCATTGACAGGCAGGTTCTTTACCACTGAGCAGCCTGGGAAGCCCACAGTCAAAGCCCATGACATCCCGATCAAATTGATTAGTGTGTGCGTGTCTTGTTGCTCTTATGACTGTGAATGCTTGAGCTGTCTTTAAGTAGATAGAAATCTGTATAGCTTTACCTTTTGTTTTTTTTTTAAAGTATAGTTAAAAAGTAAATTAAGCTACACCCCAACACATAGAAATAGTGTTGTTTATATAGGTATCATTTCTGTGACAAATGTGTTATGACAAAGTTTATACAGATAAATTTTTAAGAATTAAATGTAACTACAATTAATGAGGGAAGAATACTACTTGGGATAACCCCTCAGTAAATCATTTTGTAAAGAATTCTGTAAAAATAACAATTCACTCATACATAATCTGATAAAATCGTGTTTTCATGGACTCCTGCACTTATACCATGATTCTGGCGTGGGTTTTTGTCTTGTTTGGAGGAAAGGTGAAAAGAATTATGGGAAAGATGCATGATAGTTTATTTTACTGTATCTTACAGATTCAACTTCTAATGATGAAGCTTCCCACATAACTTCTTTCTTTTTGGGAGCAGAAAGGAAGGAAGAAAATGAAGAGTCAGAGCTGTTGATACATTGCGATAATATTTTTCCACTCTATTGAAACTTTCTACCTTTCCTTCCATTGTTTCACCAGTTCTGTAAATGACAGAGTGATAAATTCCCCGTTGCTACTTACGTGGTGTTTTTGTTTTGTTTTCATTTTTACTTTGTGCAGATTTCAATGCTGTTTTTTAAAAATATAATCTCTAAAATAAAATTCTGAAGGGGTTAATTTTAATAAAATTCTTAAGGGATTCCCTCTCCACTTAGAAGTTGCCTTATCACCTCAGATACAGTGTCTGTAACTAGTGCATGAGAAAGTCCGGAAATGTATTAAGTAAAAAAGCAAAACAGCAGTTAACAACAATTTGTTAAATGGGCAATTCTCTGTGTACCTCTCAAAAAGTTGTTTCTATGTAGGGTGTAGAGAGAGTGTGCTCTTTTTCACTTATGAAAGTGTTCTTGCTGCCAAACGGTAGAAATAAAACCCTGGGAAAGAGAAATCATCTGTAAAAATATGCATCTGTAAAATAAGTTTCTCTTTTCAAATGGCTTGCACTGAGCTACTTGGTGGCCCCACATTATGTATTGAACGTGACACCCTGAAACCTTGGGGAGGTTTGTAGTGACAAATGTTGCTTCTGTGAGCAGCGCTTCTGCTAGAGGGCACTGTACATTAGACAGGGCCTCGTGCTCTGCTAGTAAAGGCAGCTCGCTCTCACAGCACCTGTGTCCAAGGCTCCATTTGTTAACACATGTGTGTGTTTCCTTTTTTGGCGGATAAGGCTTTGGGAAGCCTGGTTGCGAAAGGATTATTCCATGGGATAAACAAACCTAGAGTTAGTTGAGTGCTTTTCTACTAGGAAAAGACCATAACTTATTCACCTGACTTTCCCCACAAAGTACTTACTTTTCCCACAAAGCAGAGCAAAGACTGCTCAGCTGATAGATCCTCCTCCTATACTGATCCTTCCACACCATCCCCCATTCTCCAGCTCCACCCCTCACTCCTCCTCTGAACAAAGAGCAGCTGGTTCAAATTAAACTCATGGGCACACACACACCACTTCCCCTATCTCCATGTTTTAAGAACAAAATGGAGAACCTAAGGTTGCAAATAACAGAAAATATTCTGAGAAACAAGCTATGATTTTAGAAGAGATTTTCCACCATCTCTTTCATAATTATCTTTGAAGTATAATGTAATACATATAAATTATGTACATAGACCCCCCCTACTTGTTTAGTAGTTGGAAACTGGAGGAAAAGCAAACCAAAGCCATAAATACAGTGACCTTCATTAAAAGGCTCCATTTCTCTCTTCATCAACCTGCTGATTGTTCACTTAGAGTACTAGCCTGAAGGCTTGTCTTGAATTCAATGATTCAGTAAATAAAAATAACTGAAATACACCTAAGCTCTGAAGAAGTCAGTTTATATTAGCTAAAACACTGTAAGTAATGGTGAAGGGAAAGAAAAGTATTAGTTGTTTTTTTTTTTTTTGGTAATGAGCTTTCTGAGTGTGCAATACAAGAAAAGATGATGTACCTTAGTGAAAGACTGGATCTTTGCTATACTAGAATGCAAACCTACTGCTTTAAAGACTGGGAATGTCTTTGTTTTACTCTTTCTCTCTTTCTGTGATTTGTAGCCTACGTTGAAGATCTCACAAGATGTGTTGAGCAAAGCAGAAGACTTATTATCGTGCTAACTCCAGACTATATTCTCAGACGAGGATGGAGTATTTTCGAATTGGAAAGCAGACTCCATAATATGCTAGTCAGTGGAGAAATCAAAGTGATTTTGATTGAATGTACAGAATTAAAAGGAAAGGTGAATTGCCAGGAGGTGGAATCACTAAAACGCAGCATCAAAGTTCTGTCCCTGATCAAGTGGAAGGGACCCAAGAGCAGCAAATTAAATTCTAAGTTTTGGAAGCACTTAGTATATGAAATGCCCACCAAGAAAAAAGAAATGCTTTCTCGGTGCCATGTTCTGGACTCTGCAGAACAAGGACTTTTTGGAGAGCTCCAGCCTATACCCTCTATTGCCATGACCAATACCTCGGCCTCTCTGGTGTCATCTCAAGCTGATCTCCCAGATTTCCACCATTCAGATTCGATGCAAATGAGGCATTGTTGCCGAGGTTATAAACAGGAGATGCCAACCACCACCTTGCCAGTACCTTCCTTAGGCAACCACCACAGTTACTGTAACCTGCCTCTGACACTACTCAATGGACAGCTACCCCTTAACAATGCCCTGAAAGATACCCAGGAATTTCACAGGAACAGTTCCCTGCTACCTTTATCATCCAAAGAGTATAGCTTCACCAGTGATATTTGGTAGTGGAAAATCTGCAGTCCTCTGAACAGCTCTGTGTGCATACAAAATTTCTCCTATGCCAAGCAAAAAGTACACCTAATAACACCAAGGTGCTGAAAAAGTGTTCAAAGAAAACTGCACAGAAATCACTTTTGTATCTAATTTTTGTTTACATTTCCAGAATAGTGGGGGGATAGAAGGACCTGCTTTTGTAGTATAGTACCTTGTTCCAATGTACAGCTTTGATTTCTTCCTTAAAAGAAAAAAATTTAAATTCTATTGTTTTAGAGTAGATTTTATGACAGTGCTTAGACTGCAAGTTTGGTAGGTAAGCTATGTTCCCCATATTTATGAATATTTCAGTATCACATAGTATTTGAAAGAAGAAAAAAATTAAAAATTGAATTTGAAAATTCTGAACTAGGTTTAAGAGGAAACGAGAACTTCTATAGAGTAACTGAAAATCAGAAACTATCAAGAAAGAAATGTTGAGACATCCCAACTGGAAGACTGTATGTAGAGGAAGATCAGTTAAGAAAAAAATGTGGTTGATACGTTTAGAACTCCTTCAACATAATGGACAACTTCTGTACACTGAATCAACAGTGCATGATGACAGCTTTTAGTTTTATTAGGCAAGCACATTTTCTGTAGGCAAACTGGTAGGTAGGTAAACAACGTGCATTTCTTAAGCAAATGAATAGATAGGCTGTTAGCTCTTTTAGAATGATGTTGAACAAACCTTACAGCTTTTTACCCTATTAACAAAGTTTGACAAATTTGAAAACACATTTTAAGTTAGGCATTTTATTGTTTGCTAACAAATTCAGGTTTGGATTTTTTCCAAATGATCTCTTGACTTGCTATAAGTTTTACATGAAGATGCTCACATCTTCCTTTTTTGCAATACCACTGGAGTCTGAATTTAAATAAATATTGACTGCAAGTGTCAGCAGTAGAAAAGAAGTGACACAACGATATTCACAGATGAAGTGCTAAATGATTCAAGTTTACTAGTGGTCGAGAAGCAATTGCAATGATTCTCATCTGAAATGTAGTTGTGAAACAGACTGTTCTGAATATACACAATATCTGCTTGGCCATGTGTGCAAGGCTCCTTCAGAAGTATCTCTGTTCTCGGTGCTTCAAAGAGTATATTTTATAGACTAAACTTCTTCACCCTCACATTGTGACTGTAATTGTACCATATTAGAAAATCCCTGTGAATATTCTAAACTCTTATGGATTTGCTGTAACGAATGTGCCCCTATTCTAGTATTTACTGTGAATTACTTCTTTGTGTTATTTCCAATGAACTTTGGTGTGCTGTCCACAAACATTACTGTGGGGGTCAATTAATTAAGGTTCATTCTGGCATTTTGTGTATGGTTCTTAAATCATGTTTGGGGGCAAATATAAACAAGGACAAGTGTACACAGTGTGTAAAAATTAAGAATCTTCCCAGTCCTGGTAACTGTGAAACACAAATGTTTAAGAGAACATTAGGTAATATGTTTTTATCAGTTATTTCAACCTCTTTACATTATTGATTCCCTATAATCCATGAGTTTTGTTCAAAGTACTTGTTTTTCTGTTGCTTTTCTATATCCAGATGCTCGGAAAATGCATTATGCACAAACAGTATATGAAACCTTAGGAGTGATATATGTTCATTTCACACTGGGGCAATTAGTTGCTCCTTTAAAAAGTAATGTTCAACACATAGGTGTTTCATAGATACATTTTTTTTTTTCCACTGAGAAAGGTGATTTTGCTTCTGTAGAAACTATAGGTATTTCAAAATGGAAATTTATCAATTCTGAACTGTTTGCCAAGTGTTACAAAGTTGTATTTACTCTCATTGTTCTTTAATAATATGTGTAGTTACCAAGTTAATGACCTGCATGAAATAGTATATGTTTAAGTGACCAATTGTACTTTTTATTATTTTGTTTTTCACAGAAGTCTAGATTAATTCAAATAGAATGTTCAGTGGTATTTTTAAACTAATAGTTCTGTATTGAGCATGCCAGTTCTGAAAATATAACATGGGTCTCTCTGCTTCCTTTATTTACAATGATTAAACGTGGGTAGCAATTTGAGTTGGCTGGCCACAATGTGTCCTTTCACTACAAGTAGGCACTCAAAAACAGAGCATTCACACTTGTGTTAGGGAACTTGACAAGAACCCTTTTCTACCATTTTCAGGAACCAATGTGTACACTATCTATAAAAATTTATTTCTAGATGGCAATTCAAAATTCAATATTCACCTGAGAATTTTTAAAAGATATAACCCTTATTGGCATAATAAGTATTTAGTCTAGAACATGATGCATTCTTCCAATTGTTTTCACAGTGGGAAACTTTATCTTTTCATTTTCTCACTGAAATGGATTTTGGAAATTTAGAAAAATACTGCTGCAACTAGTTTCTATACATTCATAACAAATTTATAAAGCTCGTCCTTCAACAGTATACCTAATTTTTAAAAACTGAGGCTATTTTAAGGTGAAAATTCTGAAAATGTCACAAACTATATGAGACAAATGAGAAATGCATGAAAACAATAGATACATAGGAAAACTGCATTAATAATAAGCAGGGATGGACAACAGGTACATCATTACAATGTAACAAAGGATGACATGTGGCAGGTTTGGCAATTAACGTTCTCCAATACAACTATGGAGACTCTGAAAGAAATTTATAGAGGATTTTCTAGAGGACATGGAAATGAGTCATATCCTATAACTCTGTACAATATAGAAAATGGCTTGTGAGAAGGAAAGAAATTATGGCAAGAAAAAAGGAGGATATTCCCTGACACTCTTGGTGGTTTGAAGGGCTTAGGTGAAAGCCAACTAATTTATTTAAAAATAAAATGCAAAGGGCAGTTAATGCTTGAAACCAGAGGTTTTTATTTTTAAATAAATTAGTTGGCTTTCACCAAGCATTTTCTAGAAAATTAAATAAAGACTGAGGGAAATATTCTGAAAATTGCACGTATAAATCTTTACACTCCTTGTATTCATTTCCCAAGGTGAGGAAGTGATCTGATAAAATCAGAGAGTGAAGTTAAGACAGAAAACAGTTTCATAGTGTTCAGTTAAGTCTGAACACTTGAAATTGTTGCTCTTTTCTGGGAGAGAATTTAATTTTGAAAACTATTTGACTCAAATTGCTCTATTACTCATGCATTTTTGTTCTAAGATGTTTGATAAGAGGTCACAGTGTTGAACATTAAGGCACTCTGATGAATGTATGGGGATATTTGATAAGCAATAATTCACTTCAAACTTTTTCATATCAAATTTGTCGTTTTTAGAACTGAAATTAACCATAGGCAATTGAAGAAAGTTATTCAGCACTCTATTTAATTATTGTGAAATCAGAACTTGCAAAATCACCTGCAACCATCAAAATTTATCTTTCCAAATGCTCACTGCTAATCAAGCACAGTTCTCCAGATACTAGTAAAGTCAATTGTGTCCACTACAAAAAGTAAAACAGAAATTTTTTTTTTTAAACTGAAGTCCCTGTTCTCAATTAGTTTACACATCGAATGCAGGAAGAAAATGGTATTTGCAAAATACAGTCCAAGTAGAAAAATTAACAATATACACGTAGCACTGATAAGTGAGGTGGGGTGATTCAGTCTTGAACTATGCAAGAGGTAAGTTTGGAACAGAGGGAACAAGAGGTGAAAAAAGGCAGTTTCCCAAATGTGCAGGATAGCACATATAAAGACTGAAGGGAAAATAAGTAAGTCTTATTTAGTTGATGAGCAAATTTGGCTAGCAAGAGCAGAAGTCTGTGTGAGAGCATAATAAAAAAATAAGGCTAGGAAAATCTCTGGAACATGTATCTGGTAAGAAGAAATAGATGGAGGGGAAAAGTGTCAGGGAGACCAGTTGAGGGGTTGTTGTCATAGTCCATGTGTGAGGTGATGAGATGGAGGGTGGTGTTCTGGATACTCCCCAAAAAAGCAAATCTGAGGATAGAGAAGACTAGGCAGGATTGTGGTGATGTGAAAAAATGAAGGAAAAAAACAGAGTCAATAAAGACTCCAAGGATCAAGAAATTTAGCTGTATCAAAGGAATTATTTTAGAGTATTTAACTTACCTTCTTAACTGAGCACCCTATAACGACAAGAATAGAGACCACACAACAATAGGAATATTTGCTACTGGAATAAACTTCAAGTGTTTGTAGGAGAATATTTGTTAGGAAAGGCAAAGTACATCAGCAAATCTTATTTAGAAGAACAAATAATTGCATTCAGTCCACTGAGCATAATCAAAAAATCTTAAAGAAGAAATTGATGAAATTTGATCATGTATATCTTATCTTCTGATTCTATTTAAATTCTTCACCTCACCTTGGAGTAAAAAAATATATATATGATCTTAAAGACATTGAAGTTATTTAATCAGAAAAAACTAGGAGGCAGAGATTGGGGTTGTTTGCCATGAGTTTTAAAACAGAAAAAAAATATCTTTGATGAATATGGAAGTAAAAATCCTTAAAAATATATTAGCAAATCAAATCAAATGACACATAAAAATCATCACACACCACGATCAAATTGGATTCATTCCAGGGTCACAAGAATGGTTCAACATATGCAAATCAACACAAGGAAAAAAACCACATAGATGCAGAAAAAGCATTTGATAAAATTCAATAATAGTTCATGATTAAAACTCTTGCTACAGTGGGTGTAGTGGGAACATAAAATCCATTTATGACAAACCACATTCTGGAATAAGACAAGGATGGGCACTCTCACCAGTTCTATTCAACATTGTATCAGAAGTCCTAACTAAGGCAAATCAGACAAGAAAAAGAAATAAAAAGTATCCAAATAGTAATGGAAGAGGTAAAATTGTCATTATATGTTGATGACATGATACTCTGTATAGAAAACCCTAGAGACTCCATTAAAAAGCAGAGACATTACTTTGCCAACAAAGGTCCGTCTAGTCAAAGCTATGGTTTTTACAGTCATGTATGGATCTGAGAGTTGGATCATAAAGAAGGCTGAGTGCAGAAGAACTGATGGTTTTGAACTGCGGTGTTGGAGAAGACTCTTGAGAGTCCTTTGGACTGCAAGGAGATCCAACCAGTACATCCTAAAGGATATTAGTCCTGGGTGTTCATTGGAAGGACGGATATTGAAGCTGAATCTCCAGTACCTTGGTCACCTGATGTGAAGAGCTGACTCATTTGAAAAGACCCTGATGCTGGGAAAGATTGACGGCAGGAGGAGAAGGGATTGACAGAGGATGAGATGGTTGGATGGCAACACTGACTCAATGGACATGAGTTTGAGTAAGTTCAGGGAGTTGGTGATGGACAGGGAAGCCTGGTATGCTGCAGTCCATGGGGTTGCAAAGAGTTGGACATAACTGAGTGACTGAACTGGCTGAAAGGCTCCATATAAAATCTATTAGAACTGATAAATGGATTCAGTAGGTAGTAGGATATAAGATTAATATACAGAAATCTACTGTACTTCTTTATATTAACAATAAAATATTAGGAGAAAGTAAAACAAAAATTGCATTTAAAATCACAGCACAAAAAATTAAATACCTAGGAATAAACCTAACCAAGGAGATGAAAGACATAAGCTGAGAACTATGAAATACTGATAAACAGAATATGATTCAAGAAAATGAAAAGATATCCCATGCTCTTGGATTGGAAAAATATAGTTAAAA
>SJYW01003159.1:0-12756 GCA_006410735.1 Raphicerus campestris | reverse complement strand
GTCTAGGTTTGATGCAGGATACAGGATGCTTGGGGCTGGTGCACTGGGATGACCCAGAGGGATGGTATGGGGAGGGAGGGAGGTTCAGGATTGGGAACACGTGTACACCCGTGGCGGATTCATGTTGATGTGTGGCAAAATCAATACAATATTGTAAAGTAATTAGCCTCCAATTAAAATAAAATTTTTTTAAAAAGTTATCCACAGTATGGCATGGGCTGAAATATCTAGAAACAAGAAGTGAGAGACCTTATACATGGTTGACAGACCAAAAGTAATTCGATACGAATAAAGTAAAAGTGGTCAGGATGTTGAGGTAAAAATAGTCAGGTTAAAAAGAGTCTTGTAAACCATATTAAGGAGCTCTATTTTTAAAAGATCACCGCCCTGTAATCAAGAGGAANCGACAGACCAAAAGTAATTCGATACGAATAAAGTAAAAGTGGTCAGGATGTTGAGGTAAAAATAGTCAGGTTAAAAAGAGTCTTGTAAACCATATTAAGGAGCTCTATTTTTAAAAGATCACCCCCCTGTAATCAAGAGGAAGGACATGCGATAAGTAATAATAGAGAAGGGAACTAGTAGGGGGTTGTTCAAAATATGGATGCAAAGAATATAGTAGCAGTGGCTATAAGAACTGAGAGAAGATAAGCTAATCAAGATATTGAGCAGGCACAGTCAACAGAAAGTGGTTTTGATTAAATATGCAGAGATGCAAGAAAGACAGAAGCTGAGAATGTCTCTTAAGCCTTCGGTTTAAGCAAATGACTGATGTAACGTTATTTACCAAACTAAAGAACACTGGAAAAAAGCTTGAAGAGGAACGTGTTGGGTTTAACTCCACTCATCCAAATGTATATTTCCAATAACCAACTGTTTACATGAATCCCAGGAGAGATCTGAATTGGCAACATCATTTTTTGGGTGTCATGGTAAAGAATCTGCCTGCAATGCAGGAGACCCAGGTTCAATCCCTGGANAATTGGCAACATCATTTTTTGGGTGTCATGGTAAAGAATCTGCCTGCAATGCAGGAGACCCAGGTTCAGTCCCTGGATCCTCTGGAGAAGGGAATGGCTACCCACTCCAGTATTCTTTCCTGGAGAATTCCATGGACAGAGGAGCCTGGTGGGCTATGGTCCATGGGATTGCAAAGTGTTAGACACAACTGAGCAACTAACACAAACACACACATACATACATACACACACACACACACACACACACACACACACACAGACAAAGACTAAAGGTATGATAAGGGATAAAGCCATCAGGAAAATGTCTAAGAAGAAATAGGATCAAAGAGAAAAAAGACCCCAGGAAAACAAATAATTAAGAAATGAGGTCATGAAGGACAAGAAAGTAGTACTTGACCACTTTCAAGAATGCTACTGAAAGTTCAAACAACTTAAAAATTTGCAAGTGCCCATTACAGGACTTCCACTTCTGACTACAAGGAAGTAAGAGGAGATTATCTGTCTGCTGTAAACAGCTAAAAAACTTAAAAAAAAAATTATGGGAAACTATTTTCACGCATTAGATATCAGACATTTCAGGACTGTGAGAAAAGCCCTGCTGTTGCCCAGGCTTTACCTCTAAAGTCTATATCCAAAATGTAGCACACTGAGAGGAACTCAAAGAGCCCAGCAATTGTGCTGAATTAAAGAAACAATGATGAGAGCTTGGAGAGGCAAGGCAAATAAAATTTACACTACAGAATACCTGTGAAAAAAGAGCTATACTGAGAAAGAAGTCCACCAATCTACCGGACAATTCCCTTGACTATTTAGCTAAATGCCAATCTGTACATGCTTACAAAACCATGCTACAAAGCCCAACAAAATCGATTTCCTAAGGAGAAAAAAAAAAGACATTTAAAAAGAACAATTCCCAGAGATCACACAAGGCTGAGACTCTTTCCCACCAACAATAGTTAAGCAAACAACAGTTATGAGACTACATCCCAGAACAGCTTTGTTTTACGAGAGAGACCGCATCACCAAAGCAGAAAGGCTACTTTGCGTGCATACTCAGTTGTCCAGCTCTGATCGACCCCATGGACTGCAGCCCACCAGGCTCCTCTGTCCATGGACTTTCCAGCCAAGAATATTGGAGTGGGTTGCCATGCCCTCCTCCAGGGGATTTTCCTGATCCAGGAATTGAACCTGTATCTCCTGCATCTCCTTCACTGCAGGCAGATTCTTGATGGAGCCAGCAGTGAAGCCCAAAGGCTACTTAGACTTCCCAAAGGGAGCGTAAAAATAGGCTTCAAAAGCACTGAGCCAATCTACAAGGTAACTTAACTGCTTCCTAGAACAAGTCTATAGAGGCATACCTTCTTTTATGTTTTACAGATACTGAGGTTTTTTGTTACAAAAGTTAAGGTTTGTTGGAACCCTGCCTATAACAAAACTACTGGTACCACTTTTCCAACAGCATTTGCTCACTCTGTGTCATGTGTCACATTTTGGTAATTTTCACAATATTTCAAACCTTTTTATTATGATGATGCTTTCATAATGATCTGTATGCAATGATCTTAGATGTTAAACATTGCAATGTGTTTTGGGGCTCCATGAACGGCACCCATATGAGCCTAATAAATGTTATCTGTGCTGACTGCTCCACCAATTGGCCATTCCCCATCACTCTCCCTTTTCCTTGGGCCTCCCTATTCTGAGACAAAACAATATCGAAATTAAGCCTATTACTAACTCTAAAACAACCTCCAAGTGTTCAAGCAAAAAGAAGAGTCCCCCAATTTTCACTTTAAATTAAAAGCTAGAAATGATTAAACTTAGTAAAGGTTTGTCAAAAGCTGAGACAGGCCATAAGCCAGGCCTCCTCTGCTAAACAGTCACCCAAGCTGTGAATGCCAAGGAAAAGTTCTTTTTTGCTGTCTGTTTTTATTTTTAATAGGAGGATAATTGCTTTTCGAAGTTGTGTTGGTTTCTTTCATACATCAACATGTATCAGCCTTAGATATACACACGTCCCCTCCCTCTTGAAATTCCCTCCCACCTCCCGCCCCTCTAGGCTGTCACAGGGCATCAGCTGAATCCCCGAGCCACACAGCAAATGCCCACTGGCCGTCTACTTCACATACGGCAATGAGCATGTTTCAGTACTGCTCTCTCAAGTATCCTATCCTCTCCTCCCTTCGTTGTGTCTGTAAGTCTGTCCCCTATGTCTACTGCTGCCCTGCAAGCAGGTTCATCAGTACAATGTTTATATTAACAGATTCCATGTATGTATGTTAATATACAGTATTTCTTTTTCTCTTTTTACTTACTTCACTCTGTATAACAAGCTCTAGGTTCACCCACCTCACCAGAACTTACTCAAATGTGTTTCTTTTTGTGGCTGAGTAATATTCCATTGTATATATGTACCACGGCTTCTCTATCTATTAATCTGTCAGTGGACATCTAGGTTGCTTTCATGTTTGGCTATTGTAAATAGCGCTGCAATGAATGTTCAGGTACGTGTGTCTTCTTTCAGAATTATGGTTTTCTCAGGGTATGTGACAAGTAGTAGGATTTCTGGGTCATATGATAGATTATTCCTAGCTTTTTGAAGAAATCTCCATACTGTTCTCCATATCAGGAAAAGTTCCATATGGGAAAAGATCTTGAAGAAAAGCTAAAGCGCTACTCCAGTGAACACACAAATGATAAGAAAACAAAACAGCCTTACTGCTGATAAGGAGAAAGTTTTAGTAGTCTGGTCAGATCAAACGAGCCATAGCATTACCTTAAACCAAAGCTTAATCCAGATCAAAGCCCTGATTTTCTTCACATCTATGAATCTTTACCAGCTGAGCCACAAGGGAAACCCATCTATGAAGACAGAGAAAGGTCAAGAAGTCGCAAAAGTAAAGTCTGTAGCTAGCAAAGGGTGATTCATGGGTTTTAAGGAAAAAAGCCATCTCCATAACATGAGAGTGCAAGGTGAAGTGCAAAGCACTCATGCAGACGCTGCAGCAAGTTACACAGAAGATCCGGCAAGATGCAGGCACCTACGCTGAACAAGATTGTGGCATCCGGCCCCACCACTTCATGGCAAACGGATGCGGAAAAAGTGGAAACACTGACAGAGTTCATTTTCTGGGGCTCCAAAATCACTGTGGATAGTGACTGCAGCCATGAAATTAAAAGATGCTTGCTCCTGGGAAGAAGTACAGTGAGTGCAAGTGGCTCAATCATGTCCAACTCTTTGCGACCCCATGGACATAGAGTCCATTGAATTCTCCAGGCCAGGATACTGAAGTGGGTAGGCTTTCACTTCTCCAGGGGATCTTCCCAACGCAGGGATCAAACTTAGGTTTCCCGCATTGCAGGCAGACTCTTTACCAGCTGAGCCACAATGGAAGCCCAAGAATACTGGAGTGGGTAGCCTATCCCTTCTCCAGCGGATCTTCCTGACCCAGGAACTGAACAGGGGTCTCCTGCATCACAGGTGGATTCTTTACCAACTGAGCTACCAGGGAAGCCCTCCTTGGAAGAAAAGCTATGACAAACCTAGACAGCAGAGAAATCACTTTGCCAACAAAGGTCCATCTAGTCAAAGCTATGGTTTTTCCAGTAGTCATGTATGGATGTGAGAGGTGGACCATAAAGAAGGCTGAGCACCAAAGAATTGATACTATTGAATTGTGGTGCTGGAGAAGACTCCTGAGAGTCCCTTGGACTGCAAGGAGATCAAACCAGTCAATCCTAAAGGAAATCAGTCCTGAATATTCATTGGAAGGACTGATGCTGAAGCTGAAGCTCCAATATTTTGGCCACTAATGCAGAGCGGACTCACTGGAAAGGACCCTGATGCTCAGGAAGACTGAGGACAAAAGGAGAAGGGGACAACAGAGGATGAGAAGGTTGGATGGCATCATCAACTCAATGGACATGAGTCTAAGCAAACTCCAGAAGACAGCAAAGGACAGGGAAGCCGGGCATGCTGCAGTCCACAAGGTCACAAAAAGTCTAATGCACCTTGGGGACTGAACGACAACACCAAACAACAGATTTCCAGTGGAGATGCAACAGTCTTATATTGCAAGAAAATACCACTGAGGACTTGAACAGCTAGAGAGCCAGATCAATGCCTGGCTTCAAAGCTTCACAGGGCAAGAGCTAATGAAGGTGGTGAGTTTAAGTTGACACCAATGTTCATTTACCCTCTGAAAATCCTAGGGTCCCTAAGGATTATGCTAAATCCACTCTGCCTGTGCTCTGTAAGTAGAATAATANTCAACATAAGGTACAATTTTTGGCAGGCACAGTTTTGGCACCACAGCACAAACAAAGTCATACCAAGTAGTATTCTCTTTGTAATCAAGAGATTTATCCCTTTTCTTTTGCAGATCTCTTAAGTATATTCAAAAGTTTTACTCAGCTCAATGTGGCTAGCTCATTCTGGTTCTCTATACTTTCTATAGTACTTTCTATAGCAACTGTTCTATTTTCCAAAGTCCAAATTTTTTCCCTGGCACTTGACAGAGCTCATACTGGTAGTCTCCTTAATGATTTTTGCCTCATTAATGTATTAATGTTTGTGTCCCCTGCCAAAATTCTTATGTTGAAATCCCAATGCCTGATGTGATGGTATTAGGAAGGAGAGCCTTGGCAGGTGCTTGGGTCATGAAGATAGAGCCCTTATGAATGACAGGAGATTAGTCTTATAAAAGTGGTCCAGTGGCTCAGACTCCACACTCCCAATGCAGGATGTCTGGGTTCAAACCCTGTCAGGGAACGAGATCCCACATGCCGCAACTAAGAGTTCAAATGCTGCAACGAAAGATCCCACATGCAGCAAGGAAGATCGAAGATCCTGCACGTTGCATTAAGACCTGGAACAGCCAGGTAAATAAATATTTTAAAAGGAGAGAGAGAGAGAGACCCCAGAGGGCTTGTCTGCCTCAACTATGTGAGAACAAAATACGAAGACATAACTATGAACCAAGCAACCATTTTAGCACCTTGATCTTGGACTTCCCAACCTCCAGAATGGTGAGAAATAAAGTTTTGTTTATAAGCTAGCCAGTCTGAAGCATTTTGTTATGGCAGCCTGAATGGACTAAGACCATTAATGACCCTTCTTATTTCTGCAAATTTGTACTGATTTCTTATGTTTTATCTTCTCAGAAACTTGTAATATTTTTCCTATCTCTTCACTACTTCTTTCTCAAAGTCCATCTTAAATTCATTTCCCTTCGCCTTCTGCCTATTTTATTAGAGCCCTAATTGTAATTTTAAGTCCAACCTTCTGAATAGTGAGTTGTGTTCTAAAGTGACCATGAATCGAGAGATTCCTCAGCTCCTGTTATCTTCTGCTAATGTTTGGACACAGCCTTGGGAATTTCTGGTTGCTTTTTTTTCTTTCAAGTGAGGTTTATTTTCAACAATTTGAGGTTTTACTATCTTGTATATTCTACTTTTTACAGAAAGGAACTTCCTCTTGACTAAAATAATATATGCACCAAACCGCAAAAAAGCCATAGTAACAAGAGGCTTCAAGGCCACTCCAGGAATGTCAGGCCCAGCTGTTAAGTGTTACAGGAAGCTCAGCCTTAGTTGTTTCCCTCCTGGGGATTTTTCACCTCAACTAACTTCTGTGTTANACTTCCTCTTGACTAAAACAATATATGCACCAAACCGCAAAAAAGCCATAGTAACAAGAGGCTTCAAGGCCACTCCAGGAATGTCAGGCCCAGCTGTTAAGTGTTACAGGAAGCTCAGCCTTAGTTGTTTCCCTCTTGGGGATTTTTCACCCAACTAACTTCTGTGTTACAAAATCACTGCAGATGGTGACTGCAGCCATTAAATTAAAAGATGCTTGCTCCTTGGAAGAAAAGTTATGACCAACCTAGACAGCATATTAAAAAGCAGAGACATTACTTTGCCAACAAAGGTCTGTCTAATCAAGGCTATGGTTTTTCCAGTAGTCATGTATGGATGTGAGAGTTGGACTCTAAAGAAAGCTGAGCACCGAAGAATTGATGCTTTTAAACTGTGGTGTTGATGAAGACTCTTGAGAGTCCCTTGGACAGCAAAGAGATCCAACCAGTCTATCCTAAAGGAAATCAGTCCTGAATATTCATTTGAAGGACTGATGCTGAAGCTGGCCCCCTGATGTGAAGTATTGACTCTTTTGAAAAGACCCTGATGCTGGGAAACACTGAAGGTGTGAAGAGAAGGGGATGACAGAGGATGAGGTGGTTGGATGGCATCACCAACNAAGATGCTTGCTCCTTGGAAGAAAAGTTATGACCAACCTAGACAGCATATTAAAAAGCAGAGACATTACTTTGCCAACAAAGGTCTGTCTAATCAAGGCTATGGTTTTTCCAGTAGTCATGTATGGATGTGAGAGTTGGACTCTAAAGAAAGCTGAGCACCGAAGAATTGATGCTTTTAAACTGTGGTGTTGATGAAGACTCTTGAGAGTCCCTTGGACAGCAAAGAGATCCAACCAGTCTATCCTAAAGGAAATCAGTCCTGAATATTCTTTGGAAGGACTGATGCTGAAGCTGGCCCCCTGATGTTAAGTATTGACTCTTGAAAAGACCCTGATGAAGTGAAAAGATCCACTTCAACCCTCAATTTGGGTTATGCGGCTTTGACAATGAATTCTAACATGAAACGCCCTTTCTCTCCACACACTGTCTGATGCATAAAAGAATTGCAAAACTTCNGTAGGTGCCCTAGTGGCCAAATCCACTTAAACCCTCAATTTGGGTTATGCGGCTTTGACAATGAATTCTAACATGAAACGCCCTTTCTCTCCACACACTGTCTGATGCATAAAAGAATTCCAAAACTTCTACTCCTGTGAGGGTTCAGGGTCAAAGGTGAAGAGGTAGGCAGAAAGAAGAGGGGTAGGCTATGATCTGCAGGATATGGCCCACTTCTTTGATTTCTAAGTGCCCAGGCATCCTGCGCCCCTACCTCCCTTCTACCTGGCATGGCCTACAGCCTCCTCCCAAGTTCCTACAGCTCTCCTGATTCACCCGCTCTACTACCCCTGGAGCACTTCCACTCCAATGGCCTGGGACACTGTGCCTAAACTTTCCTCATCACAGCAGAGATAGAGATAGCTTTACTGGAAAGGAAAAGGACTTATTTTTAATAGAATAGAAACTGGGAGCCCTTGGTTTTTCTTTGCAGCTCAGTCACTTCAGTCATTTCTGACTCAGCCCACCAGGCTCCTCTGTCCTTGGGGATTCTCCAGGCAAGAATACTGGAGTGGATTGCCATGCCCTCTTCCAGGGGATTCTCCCTGGTTTTTCTCTAGTCAGAGCCAATTTACTTTGCTGTTATTTCCTGCTTTTTTATTTTTCTCATCTATGTGTTGGTTAGAAGGAATTCTATCTGTAGTTTTCCATATGTTAACTTACAGAACTGATTTCTAACATAGGTAATTTCTTCCTAATTGGAAATAAGTCTATAGCATTTACTTATCTAATGTGAGATACAACACACATGTGAAAAACTACAGAAAACATCATACAGCATTAAAATAATCATAAAACAATAAAAGAATCATAAAACAAAACCCCTTAAACAGTATCCACAACTATATTAGTTTTGCAAACGCCCCACAACTGCCCCACTCCCCCTAAGATCACAATCCTCTCTCCTCCAGAGAAAAATTCCACTCTGATTTCCTCTGATTTTCCTGTTTTACTTTCCTCTCCTCTTCACTTCTAGTATCACTACCTTAACATGCATGTCTAACAGTACACTTGGTTTTGACTGTTATCAAGGGTTACCTATCTAGATTTATATGCCACATATTTTATTTGTGTTTTGATTCTTTCCCTCAACATTGCGATATTTATCCATGTCGCATGTATCTGTAACCTGTTCCTATTCATTGACATATGGTTTTCTATTGTATGACTACAGCATACTTTCCTGTCTCATGTTCACAGAAAATGGGACTGTTTCTGTCTGGGGCTATCAGTAACATTCTTGTCCATATATCCGGGCGCATAGGTGCTTATAGATCATTGATGGATTTTGTTAAGAGGCAAAATCTGGTTCTTAAGGTCTGTAGTGACAAACTGCTGGGAGAGGCTAATGTTTCTAGTCTACAGGCCACAACTGAGTAACAAGGCTCAGTGGACAGCTGGGAGTGAATGTGGTGGTCATAGGGTTTCTGGATCTTCCATGTTCTAGACAACGTGAAACTGTTTAGTAAGTTGATATATCTATTTACACTCTCCCTAGCAGTGTTTGAGTGTTCTTACTGTTCATCATACATGCCAATGTTGGTTACTATCAGATTCCTAATATTTGTCAATCAGAAGGGTGATTTAAACTTGCATTTTCTTGGATATTTATGAGATTGAAGGACTTTTTAAAATTTATTTAATGCAAAGAAATCCATTTGGATTTCTTCTTTTTAGAAAATGTTAGAGGTTCCCCTCACCACTCTTTTTGTGTTTTTCTCATTGAAAAAATTGATGTCCCTTTTGACCACCACTGGGGAGGAAAAACTTTTCCTTCAACCAAACCTCCTAAATTCTGAAGAGGAATCTGAGAATTAAACCGACAAAAGACCATTCCTAAGAGTAAAAGGTTTATTTATACACAAATGGAGCTAGCAAAGGAAGTAGTCAGCTTAGTGAAAGGTTCCAGTTAGAGGCTTATGTATCTAACTTGGACTTCCCAGGTGGCTCAGTGGTGAAGAATCCCCCTGCTAATGCAGAAGTCATGGGTTCAGTCCTTGGATTGGGAAGATCCTCTGAAGGAGGAAATGGCAACCCATTCCAGCATTCTTGCCTGGACAATCCCATGGATAGAGGAGCCTGGCGGGCTACAGTCCATGGGGTCCCAAAGAGTCAGACACGACTGAGCAACTAAACAACAACAACAAGCATTTGTACTTCAGGTGACTTGTTAGAGAAGCTTTCCAGCCGTCTAAGTGAGAATGAACCTTACAAGTATGTTGTGTTGGTTTGGAGGATGCATTTCTTACCATTTTGACAAGAGGACTCTTGAATCACACTTACGTTGGTGAAATCAAGGGCAAAACATCAGAAATTCTGTCTCCATTTTGCTACCAATTTCTCTTGTTCTAAGGAAAACAAAACACAACAAAATCAGGGTAAGGATGTATTTGTTTTCCTCTAAGCTTTACAGTTCTTTTAGAATTTTCAGAACTCACTAAGGTTCTCTTTCTGTCTTGTTTATTTCCTTTTGCCAAATAACCTTCCCACCACCCCCCTTTTATTTTTCATGGCTGACAGAAATCTACAGTGAAATACACTCCATCACAGCAAATGAATTAAACTTGGAAGAAAATTTTCCTTTCAATTTTCCCAACCATACTGAAGACATTTCTCCCAGCAGCAAGTCCTTTTAATAAAGATGTTTAATAAAGATGTATATTAAAACTCCAATACTTTGGCCACCCCGTGCAAAGAGTTGACTCATTGGAAAAGACTGATGCTAGGAGGGATAGGGGGCAGGAGGAGAAGGGGACGACAGAGGATGAGATGGCTGGATGGCATCACTGACTCAATGGACGTGAGTTTGAGTAAACTCTGGGAGTTGGCGATGGACAGGGAGGCCTGGTGTGCTGCAATTCATGGGGTCGCAAAGAGTTGGACACGACTGAGAGACTGAACTTAACAGAACTGATATTAAAACTAATGAATACAATTAATCAATAGGAAAGTGAGCAAGGATTTGCAGTATGTTCCCAGAGAAGAAAACATAAATGGCTGCTAGATATAAGATGCTCATTTCCCAATAGAAATGAAAATTAAAACTTACTATGTGATATGATAACAATATTATCAAACCATTAAAGACAAAAGAAGTATGCTAGTATTTTGTTGATAAGTTTCTGGGGAAATATATACTCATTGCCGGTGGAAGTTAAATTAGTACAACCCTTACACAAAGCAGTTTGATACTTGCCTATCAACATCTCAAATGTATATAACTTTTGACATAGAAACTAATTTCTAGAAATTTATATCATCATACACTTGCACAATTACAAAACAATTTAGTTTTCACTATAGCATTGTCCATAATGGGCAAAAGACTGAAAAGATTCCAAATGCCCATCAATAGGGGACTGGTTAAAAAAAAAAAATTATAAGCCTCCTCATAGTATAAGCAACCTGTTGCCTGTACAGTTTTCCCTAAAGGACCTTGGTGACAACTCTTTCTAGTGGGCATTCATGACTGGCCTGCTGTCCCCAGGGTAGGCTCCAGACAGGTATGCATGGTGCTTTTGGAAAGCTCCAGGGTACAATGGCCAGGGTCCACATTGGCCAAGTCATAATGTCCATTCAAACCAAGCTATGGAACAAAGAGCACATGATGAGGCCCTCTACAGGGCCAAGTTCAAGTTCCCTGGCCACCAGAAGATCCACATCTCCAAGAAGTGGGGATTTACTAAGTTTAATGAGGATGAATTTGAAAACATGGTGGCAGAAAAGTGGCTTATCCTGGATGGCTGTGGGGTCAAATACATCCCTAATCGTGGTTCCCTGGACAAATGGCAGGCCCTCCCTGCATTCATGAGAGCATTGGTTTTGTCTCCTCCTTAATCATGCTCACCAAAATCCTACTTCCTGTCAAAAAAAGAAAAAAGTATAGCATAATCCATACCGTGGAATACTATACAAAAATACAAAAAAATATAACATTATATACTCATATGAATCCCAAAAACGTTTTTAAATGAAAAAAGCAGGATACAGAACATTGTGTAAAATGTACTGTATGTGTAAAATGGAGAAAAAGGAAAATAAGTGTATTTGTATTTCTTCCCAACTAGTTATCCCTGGGATAGGGTGCCTTGGGAACAGAGCAAATAGGTTATGAGGATGTGAAACAGATTTTTCACTACATGCCTTTTTACATTTCAAGATTTGAATCATGTGACTATAAAACCTTTTACCAAATAGGTTAAAAATAGATTAAATTTTTAAAAATCATTATAACTATTACCTTTAGTAGCAGAAGTTCTGAGAGCAATTCCTTAGAATAAGTTCACTTAACAATGAAGAAATAGAGAAGGCAATGGCAACCCACTCTAGTACTCTTGCCTGGAAAATCCCATGGGCAGAGAAGCCTGGTGGGCTGCAGTCCATGGGGTTGATAAGAGTCGGACATGACTGAGTGACTTCACTTTCACTTTTCACTTTCATGCATTGGAGAAGGAAATGGCAACCCACTCCAGTATTCTTGTCTGGAGAATCCCAGTGACAGGGAAGCCTGGTGGGCTGCCATCTATGGGATCGCACAGAGTCGGACACGACTGAATCGACTTAGCAGCAGCAGCGGCAGCAACAATGAAGAAAAAGCAGGAGCTTCATTACAACAACTTCCAATAATGTGATAAGAACTACATTAAACGCATTATTCCATGATTCAGAGTGACAGAAGAACACTGAATTGCAGCCCTACAAACAGCATTAGCACAGGGCTACCAACCTATGTACTGGACAGATAAATCATGTATTTTATCTTTTAACCTTATATAGAGGAGTCACTCATTCAGTCAGTAAAACATATTCCACTGTAGGCAGTATATTGTGACCCTGCTTATTTAACTTATATGCAGAAAATCATCATGAGAAACACTGGGCTGGAAGAAGCACAAGCTGGAATCAAGATTGCCGGGAGAAATATCAATAACCTCATATGCAGATGATACCACCTTTATGGCAAAGTGAAGAGGAACTAAAAAGCCTCTTGATGAAAGTGAAAGAGGAGAGTGAAAAAGTTGGCT
>SJYW01003155.1:8854-39111 GCA_006410735.1 Raphicerus campestris | reverse complement strand
GCATCAATACAGTATACTAGCACATATATATGGAATTTAGAAAGATGGTAACAATAACCCTGTATGCGAGACAGCAAAAGAGACACAGATGTATTGAACAGACTTTTGGACTCTGTGGGAGAGGAAGAGGGTGGGATGATTTGGGAAGATGGCATTAAAACATGTATAATATCATATATGAAACGAGTAGCCAGCCCAGGTTCAATGCATGATACTGTTGCTTGGGGCTGGTGCACTGGGACGACACAGAGGGATGGTATGGGGAGGGAGGAGGGAGGGGGGCTCAGGATGGGGAACACGTGTGTACCTATGGTGGATACACGTTGATGTATGGCAAAACCAATATAATATTGTAAAGTAATTAACTTCCAATTAAAATAAATTTAAAAAATCTTAATATAGATGCAATTGTATACTCAAGTGAAAAAACTGGAGGAAGGCAAAAGCAGTAATTTAAGAGACAGCAATCAATAACTTTTCAAAAGAGAAGAAAGACATCAAGCTATAAATTTAAGAAGCCTGGCAAATTAAAAACAAGATAGACTTGAAAATCATACCTAGGAAAATTATAGTAAAATTACTGCAAAATTAAAAGAAAAAAAAGTAGGTATAGTAAGAATGACCAGTGCCTTCATAATGGAAACAATGAGGAAATGACTTTTTTTTTAAAGTGGTGAAAGAAAACAACAGGGTTCTATCCCTGGGTCAGGAAGGTACCTTGGAGAAGAAAATGGCAACCCATTCCAGTATTCTTGCCTGGGAAATCCCATGGACGGAGGAAACTTGTGAGCTATTGTCGATGGGGTCACAAAGAGAGTCAGACACTACGTAGTTACTAAACAAAAGCAACAAACAACAACAAAGTAAGATTATAAAACATGGTACTTGGCAAACTATAAGACACTGATGAAAGAAACTGAAGATGACTCAAACAGATGGAACCATATACTATGTGTATGAAGGAAAATAATTAGTATTGTTAAAATGACCAAACTACCCAAGACGATCTACACATTCAATGCAATATCTATCAAAATATGAATGGCATTTTTTCACACAGAACTAGAATAGATAGTTCTAAAATTTGTTAAGAAGCACAAAGCCACCTGCTAAATAGTAAAAACAATCTTGAGCAAGAACAAGAGTATCACTCTGTTTTCAAACTGTACTGCAAAGCTATAGTAATCAAAACGGTATGTCAATGGCACAAAAACAGACACATAGATCAGTTGAATAGAGTAAGATCTCAGTAATTAACCCATACTTATATGGACAATTAATCTATGACAAATGAGGCTAGGATATACCATGGGGCAGGGGGGAAACATCATCTTCAACCAATGGTGTTGGGAAAACTGGACATTTATATGTGAGAGCATCAAACTAGACTACTCTCTCACACCACACACAAGAATAAGTTTGAAATGGATTAAAAACTTAAGTGTAAGACCTGAAGTGATAAATCTAGAAGGAAGCATAGGCAGTATACATTTTGACACTGATCTTTATAATATTTTTTCATATGTATCCTCAGGCAAGGGAAGCAAAAGCAAAAGTAAACAAAGAGGACAACATCAAACTAAAGAGTTTTTGCAAGTAAAGGAAACTATCAACAAAATGAAAAAGACTCTTACTGATTGGGAAAAGATATTTGCCAAATATAAAATAAGAAGGAATTAATATCCAAAATATACAGAAAAACACAACTCAACATAAAAAAAAAATACAAATCATCAACAGGTACACTAAAAGATATTTAACATTACTA
The DNA here is from genome assembly GCA_006410735.1 of Raphicerus campestris. NCBI lineage: Eukaryota > Metazoa > Chordata > Mammalia > Artiodactyla > Bovidae > Raphicerus > Raphicerus campestris. Next base: position 37,343 of record SJYW01003155.1, on the reverse strand, counting down.
ATCACCAGGGAAAAGCAAGTCAAACAAAGATTAGATATCACTTCACACCTCTCAGCGGAGAAGGCAATGGCAACCCATTCCAGTACTCTCGTCTGGAAAATCCCATGGGCGGAGGAGCCTGGTGGGCTGCGGTCCATGGGGTCGCTAAGAGATGGACACGACTGAGCAACTTCACGTTCACTTTTCACTTTCATGCATTGGAGAAGGAAATGACAACCCACTCCAGCATTCTTGCCGGGAGAATCCCAGAGATGGCGGAGCCTGGTGGGCTGCCGTCTATGGGGGTCTCACAGAGTTGGACATGACTGAGGCGACTTCGCAGCAGCAGCAGCAGCACACCTCTCAGAAAGACAGCAAATAACAAGTGCTCTCAAGGAGACTGAGAAAAGGGAAACATCATGCACTATTTATGGGAATGTAAATTGGTGCAGCCACCATGAAAAACAGTATGGAGATGCTTCAAAAAATTTAAAATAGAGCTGTCATGTGATCCATCATTACTATTCTTGTGTATTTATCTGACGGAAAAAAATACTAATTAGAAAAGATACATGTACCCCTAGTTTAATTGAAGCATTATTTATAATAGCCAAGATATGGAATCAAGCTGAGTATAGATAGATAAATGGATAAAAAATAAGTGGTATATAGAATACAATGGAGTATTACTCAGCCATAAAAAGGAATAAAATCTTGTCAATTATAATAAAATAGATGAACCTAGAGGGTATGATGATAAATGAAATTAGATAGAGAAAGACAAATACTGGATGGCTTCAGTTTTATATAGAATCTAAAACAAGTGTAACAAAACATAAACAGCTATAAATTATGTATAGTGTTACTGATATTGAGAAAAAAATAAAAAACACAGTGTTTTCCAAAAAAGAATGGAGGGAGGTGCACAGAAGGGAAGACATAGGTGAGAGTGATTGAGAGATAAAATCTCTAGTTACAAAATAAATGTTACAGTAAGTCCCCTACATGCAAAACTTCAAGTTGCAAATTTTCAAAGATGCAAACATGTGTTGACATGTCTAATCATGTAAACTAGTTCACATGTTTATCATACATTGTCACTCTCAGTCATGTCTGACTCTTGTGACCCAATGGACAGTATCCAGCAAGGTTTCTGCATCCATGGAATTTTCCAAGCAAGAATAGTGGAATGGACTGTTATTTCCTACTCCGAGGCATCTTCCTGACCTAGGGATCAAACCCACATCTCTTGAGTCTCCTGCTTTAGCTGGCAGATTCTTTACCATTGCACGCTTGGGAAGCCCACAAGATACTGTACTATAAGGTTAAAATTGTTTTCTTTATTTTTTGTGTTTTTTTTTTCTTGTGTACTATTTGTCTGAAAATTATTCTAAATCTATTACAGTACAGTATAGTACTATAAAGCTAATTGTGCTGGTTGAGTACCTAGGCTGTTTGACTTATGAACAAATTAGATGAACATGCTCTCAAGCAGATCTTCTAGGGGACTTACTGCTGCTGCTGCTAAGTCACTTCAGTTTTATCCAACTCTGTGTGACCCCATAGATGGCAGCCTGCTAGGCTCNAGGGAAAAGCAAGTCAAACAAAGATTAGATATCACTTCACACCTCTCAGCGGAGAAGGCAATGGCAACCCATTCCAGTACTCTCGTCTGGAAAATCCCATGGGCGGAGGAGCCTGGTGGGCTGCAGTCCATGGGGTCGCTAAGAGATGGACACGACTGAGCAACTTCACGTTCACTTTTCACTTTCATGCATTGGAGAAGGAAATGACAACCCACTCCAGCATTCTTGCCGGGAGAATCCCAGAGATGGCGGAGCCTGGTGGGCTGCCGTCTATGGGGGTCTCACAGAGTTGGACATGACTGAGGCGACTTCGCAGCAGCAGCAGCAGCACACCTCTCAGAAAGACAGCAAATAACAAGTGCTCTCAAGGAGACTGAGAAAAGGGAAACATCATGCACTATTTATGGGAATGTAAATTGGTGCAGCCACCATGAAAAACAGTATGGAGATGCTTCAAAAAATTTAAAATAGAGCTGTCATGTGATCCATCATTACTATTCTTGTGTATTTATCTGACGGAAAAAAATACTAATTAGAAAAGATACATGTACCCCTAGTTTAATTGAAGCATTATTTATAATAGCCAAGATATGGAATCAAGCTGAGTATAGATAGATAAATGGATAAAAAATAAGTGGTATATAGAATACAATGGAGTATTACTCAGCCATAAAAAGGAATAAAATCTTGTCAATTATAATAAAATAGATGAACCTAGAGGGTATGATGATAAATGAAATTAGATAGAGAAAGACAAATACTGGATGGCTTCAGTTTTATATAGAATCTAAAACAAGCGTAACAAAACATAAACAGCTATAAATTATGTATAGTGTTACTGATATTGAGAAAAAAATAAAAAACACAGTGTTTTCCAAAAAAGAATGGAGGGAGGTGCACAGAAGGGAAGACATAGGTGAGAGTGATTGAGAGATAAAATCTCTAGTTACAAAATAAATGTTACAGTAAGTCCCCTACATGCAAAACTTCAAGTTGCAAATTTTCAAAGATGCAAACATGTGTTGACATGTCTAATCATGTAAACTAGTTCACATGTTTATCATACATTGTCACTCTCAGTCATGTCTGACTCTTGTGACCCAATGGACAGTATCCAGCAAGGTTTCTGCATCCATGGAATTTTCCAAGCAAGAATAGTGGAATGGACTGTTATTTCCTACTCCAAGGCATCTTCCTGACCTAGGGATCAAACCCACATCTCTTGAGTCTCCTGCTTTAGCTGGCAGATTCTTTACCATTGCACGCTTGGGAAGCCCACAAGATACTGTACTATAAGGTTAAAATTGTTTTCTTTATTTTTTGTGTTTTTTTTTTCTTGTGTACTATTTGTCTGAAAATTATTCTAAATCTATTACAGTACAGTATAGTACTATAAAGCTAATTGTGCTGGTTGAGTACCTAGGCTGTTTGACTTATGAACAAATTAGATGAACATGCTCTCAAGCAGATCTTCTAGGGGACTTACTGCTGCTGCTGCTAAGTCACTTCAGTTTTATCCAACTCTGTGTGACCCCATAGATGGCAGCCTGCTAGGCTCCCCCTGTCCCTGAGATTCTCCAGGCAAGAACACTGGAGTGGATTGCCATTTCCTTCTCCAATGCATGAAAGTGAAAAGTGAACGTGAAGTCGTTCAGTCGTCTCCGACTTGTAGCGACCCCATGGACTGCAGCCTACCAGCCTCCTCCATCCATGGGATTTTCCAGGCAAGAGTACTGAAGTGGGGTGCCATCGCCTTCTCCTATGTGTGTGTGTATATATATATATATACAATTTTTTGTGTGGCAAGTGACCTTATAAAAACATTAGTCTGATCAATTTAACTTCACTTGACCTTTTTAGTTACTCGGGGAGTTCTGAATCAAATAGTTAACTGTGGTCTTAGTTCTCTCATGAAAACCTGAGGCAAAATGAACCACATGGATATTGTAGAGAAAGACTTTCTTCCAACTATATGGATTGCAAACTGAGCTAAGTTGGGCTATATGGAATGAAGGTGGGATTTGAGGTGATAAGGTAATGATGCTGATGGACTCTAGTTTCTACACAGGGAAAATGGTTGATAGATACAGAGCATTCAGAGATGAGAGATGGAGTGCTAGAAGTCATATATATGCTTATAATTTGTGTAAAAATAGGCAGATATTGAAATTCTTGTCCTAACAAGGAAGGAAAGGGGACTATTAAGAGAAAGAGGATATAATCAGGTTAAATTTATAACTGAGAATGAAATGATTAATTTCACTGAGAACAATACATACTGTAAAGTGTTACACAGATGCAACATATTATTATTATGAAATAAGATAGAAAATCTATCATGGAAGACTATAGGCGAGAAAACATTACAAGGCGAGAAAACAGTTACAGAAAAAGAAAAGTGAGCAAGTCCAAGTAAACACTTAGAAGAATGAAATATATTCCAGGTACTATAAAAAGAAAAATATATTTGTGTGTGTGTGTATGTGTATATATATATACTTGAAATTAAAAGAAGAAACTTGTATTTGAGATTTTCTATGATGACTTAATGAATGGAAAAAGTGATTTTTGCCCGTTGGGGAAATTTGAGGTGTCCTAATTTAGGATGAAAATTTTTATTTTTCCTTGATAAAAGTAGATAGAATTGCAATTCAAATGAGGGGAAAAAATTATTTCCAATTCATGTTAAATGATTTATTTCTTCATTCTTCTGGTATTTTGAGTAACTATAAAAGCTGCTTATATTTGCTAGATAATTCCAACATTTGTATCATCTCATCACAGCTTCTGTTGATTGTTTTTCCCCATGCGAGTCCAAATTTTCATGGCTACTCATATGCTGAACACCTTTGGATTGTCTTTTGTACATTTTGCTGTGAGACTCTTGATTTTGTTTAAATGTATGCAGCATATTCGAATTTTTTGCCTAAGCAGGCAGTCACTCTGGCTAGGTTCAGGCCTTCTGGGGACTCTGGTTCCAGTTCAGTTTTCAGAGCCTTTATAATGTTTGGAGATATTTCTTGCAAGTGGGTTTTCACCCAATGACCAATATGGAATTTAAGCAATGGTCTAATATGAAGAGTTCAGGTCTCAATGTTTTGGCACATTAGAGTAAAATGTGCAACTTCTGCATGTGTGAGCACAGGGAGCGCAGGAGTTTAACAAGATTCAGAGGTCTCTTTACAAAGTTCCTCGCTCTTCATCATCTGCCCAATACTCAGTTGTTCCAGAAACTTCTTTTTTTCCATCCTCCTGCTAGAAGTTTGTGACTGTAATTATCCTGGTCTACCATGTGCTTTTCAATTGTGGCTGCATCTGTAAGACCATATCATAGGAAGAAAGGAAGAAAGAAAGAAAGGAGGGGAAAAAAGCAGAGGATTTGATCCATCCTTGCTGGAACTACAGCTCATCTATACAATAAGAAAATATCTGAAAACCCCAAATCAGTATCTCTTCTTAGACTGAACAGAGGACTAAGGTTACATGGAAAACCATTGCTGACAGATTGAAGAGAGACAGTGGTGGATACAGAGACCACAACTCACTGGAGCAGAAGCCTGGGAACTGGAAAGTACCAGCTTCCTTTTACAGCATATCTTCTCTAGCTTTGTGTTCTTACACAACTGGATGTTCTATAACTCAATCCAATTCAATTCTGACACTAACTATAGTTTGTACCAAATCCCACAAATTAAAGACCAATGTCCCTAACAAGACTGACAACCACAAGTCAGGTCCACAGGCTACGCACACTTCTGCCTGGATGACTACAAATTTAAGGCTTCCCACAAACCCCTTAGGTTTGATCATTCATGGATACAACTCTCAGAACTTAGTGAATCTACTAGACATGTGACAATAGTTTTATTATAAAGACTGCAATTTAGGAATAGTCAAATGAAAGAGGCACAAGAAGCAAGGTTTGAGATGGGGGTAATGATTTAATCACTTATGCCTATAGAGTAATACTTGGATAAAATGTCCTTTCTTGGCAGAATCCAGGTGCATGAGAATGCCAGCATGGAGTCTGTCTGGAGTTTTATCCAAGTGTTACTGTATAGGCATAACTGAGTAAGTCATTGGTCACATGAGCAGATGTAATGTTCAGTCTTCCTCTGTCTTTGAAGGTCACAGATCAGGAGGCTGAAAGATTCTGTCTTCTAATCACATGGTAGTTGGTTTTCCTGGGGATTAGTCCCCAAGCTAAACCTATTTAAAACCTCCACAATGAGTAATCATATTAGCATAACAAAGATACTTCTCTATCACTCAAGAAATTATAATGCTGTTTGAAGTTCTTTGCCAGGAATAAGGGGTAAAGACCAGGTATATTTACTGCAACACAGGTTTTCAACCACAAATTATAGCTGAACTAAACCACAAAAACAAAACACAAAAATGAAGCACAGTTTGAAAAGTATCAGAACTTAGATATGGCAGCAGTATTGGAATTATCAGACTGGGAATATTTTAAAAAACTGTGACCAATATGCTAATGACATCAATGCAAAAGAATAGAGACCATGCAGGGATAAATAGATAATGTAAGGAGAGAAATAAAAATTATAAGAAAGAAAAATAAAGTCCAGAAAATAAAAAACAGTAACAAAAATGAAGAGTGTCTTTCGTGAACTCATTAATAGATGAGACATGGTTGAGCAGAGAATCTCTGAGCTTAGACTATAGTAAGAGAAACGTCCAAAACTGAAAAGTTAAAAGAAAAAGATTAAGAATAAAAGCCCCCAAATCCAAGAGTGGTGGGACAGCTACAAAAAGTGTAGCATCTATAATGGGGACACCAAAAGGAGAGGAAAGAAACAGAAGCAATATTTGAAATCAATAATGACTGAGAATTTCTCCAAATTAATCTGAACCATACATCCAGGAAGCTCTGAGAACACCAAGCAGGACAATTGTCAAAAAACAAAAGAAAACAAAAACAAGAAAACACAAACCAAATATACCTAGGTATATTATAGTTAAACTGCAGAAAATCAAAGATTAAGAAAAATTTTTGAAAGAAGACTAAAGGAAAAAGATGCCTTACCACTTTTCTTTACCTAAGAAACAATGTAAATAAGAAGAGAGTGAAGGGAAATGTTGCAACTTTGAAAGAAAAAAATCCACCAACCCAGAATTCTATGTCTTGTGAAATCACCCTTCAAAGTTAAGAAGAAATAAAGACTTTCCCAGACAAACAAACATTAAGGGAATTAGTAGCCAGGAGACTTGTCTTGAAAGAAATACTAAAAGAAGGAAGAAGGAAAGAGAGAAGGACAATGATACAGTCAGAAACTCAGATCTACCTAAAGAATATTAAAGAAAGAATAATGAAGAGAAAATTAAAAATGTATCTTTTATTCTTAATTGATCAAACTGATAAAAGCTTGTTCAAAATAATAATAGTAACTGTATTTCTTATAGTTTATGCATCAGTGGAAATAATGACAGTTATGATATAGGGGACAAGAATATAATTAGGATTATTTTGTTATTATAAGATATTATACCACTCGAGGTTTTATAATGTTACTTGAAAGCAGACTTGAATTAGCTGTAATTTTGTGTTACAAGTTCTAGGAAAATCAATACAAATATTTTTTGAAAGAGAAATAAGTTCAGTGAATATGATAGGAGAAAAAAATGAAATAATCTAAACTGCCCAACTAAAACCATGTAAGGCAGAAAAATGAAGACAAAAATGGAAACAAAGAACAACAGCAACAAATAGAAAAATTCTTACAAACATAGTCAATATTAATTCATCTGTATAAATAATCACCTTCATGTCAATGGTTAAATACACCAGCTAAATAGCAAAAATTGTCAGAGTGGAATAAAAATAAGATCCAATTATGTGCTGTCTATAAGAAATCCATTTTAAATATATAAAGGCACATGTAGATTTAAAAATAAGAAAGGGATGGAGAAAGATATTCCATACGAAAACTAAAAGAAAGCTGGAGTAGCTATGCTATATTAATTTCATGCAGAGCAACTCCTGAACAAGAAAAATTATCAGGGATAAAATTTTCAAGGACATTATTTAATTATAAAACAGTTAATTCTCCAAAAAGACTTAAGAATTCTTTACATATGTGCATCTAAGAACAGAGTCAAGACGTATGGCAAAAACTGATAGAACTGCTAGGAGAAACAGGTGAATTTGCTGTTATATTAATCATTGAAGACTTCTATAACCCTCTATTAGAAGTGGTCAGATTCAGCAGACAAAATCACAAGGAAGTAGTTGTATTAACAGCACCACCAGCAAACTGTATATAAAATAATTGACATTCATAGGCTACTTTATTTAACAACAACAGAATTTACCTCTGTCTGAACTTCACATTGAACATCTGCCAAGTTAAACCATATTCTGAGCTTCAAATCGTACAATGTATGCTCTCAGTCTAGCATCTGTCTGTGGCCTGGGGGTTGAGGACACCTACGTTAAGGGATTGCAACTGAAACAACAAAGCAACCACTCCATGTCTATTAGAACAGCTGAAATCCAAATTANTTCATAGGCTACTTTATTTAACAACAGAATTTACCTCTGTCTGAACTTCACATTGAGCATCTGCCAAGTTAAACCATATTCTGAGCTTCAAATCATACAATGTATGCTCTCAGTCTAGTATCTGTCTGTGGCCTGGGGGTTGAGGACACCTACATTAACGGATTGCAACTGAAACAACAAAGCAACCACTCCATGTCTATTAGAACAGCTGAAATCCAAATTTCCAAATGCTGATGATGTAGGGCAACAGAAAGTCTCATTCACTGCTGGTGAAGGGCACAGTTACCTTGGAAGATAGTTTGNAGTCCAAAGGACTCTCAAGAGTCTTCTCCAACACCACAGTTCAAAAGCACTAATTCTTCCACACTCAACTTTCTTTATAGTCCAACTGTCACATCCATACAAGACTACTGGAAAAACCATAGCTTTGACTAGATGGACCTTTGTTGGCAAAGTAATGTCTCTGCTTTTTAATATGCTGTGTAGATCAGTCATAGCTTTCCTTCTAAGGAGCAAGCGTCTTTTAATTTCAAGGCTGCAGTCACCATCTACAGTGATTTTGGAGCCCAAGAAAAGAAAGTCTGTCACTCTTCCCATTGCTTCCTGATCTATTCGCCATGAAGTGATAGGACCAGATGCCATGACCTTAGTTTTTTGAATGTTGAGTNAAGCGTCTTTTAATTTCAAGGCTGCAGTCACCATCTACAGTGATTTTGGAGCCCAAGAAAAGAAAGTCTGTCACTCTTCCCATTGCTTCCTGATCTATTCGCCATGAAGTGATAGGACCAGATGCCATGACCTTAGTTTTTTGAATGTTGAGTTTTAAGCCAGTTTTTTCACTCTCCTCTTTCATCTTCATCAAGAGGCTCTTTAGTCCCTCTTCACTTTCTGCTGTAAAGGTGGTGTCACCTGCATATCTGAGGTTATTGATATTTCTTCTGGAAATCTTGATGATTATTCCTATTAAAGTAAGAATGATAATAATAGGTTAATAAATTTTAGGATACAATACCTTGGATAAAATAAATACTATACATGTTAAACTTTTCATATAATTAAGTTCTCCTTGTGTATCTAAAGCATAAAATCATACAAATTCAGCAATATGTGAATGTTAAAGAGCATCCCTGGTACACAGGACAAAATTACTTTGCTAATAGACAAGTAAAGAGATCATCAATATTCCCAAATTCATAAGAATGGAAATAACTTGTTTATTTACAGATGCATGTGAATAAAAGTTTGTACTCCTTGGTAGCAGCATAATACATTGGATTAAACAGGACTTTAGCACAAGAACTGAATAAGGTTCAAATCTCAGTTACCTTATTCAATGATTCTATGAATTCAAGCACATTTTGTAACCTTTCTAAGTCAAGTATATAGTGGAAATAATTATGTCTGTCTTGACTGCATCACATTAAAGCTGTGAGAATCACTTAAGAATTATGTCAAAGCATCTTCAATTTTAACATACTGTATAGAATGTCCCCAAACTTTCATTCACAGAATCACTGCAGTTATGAGGCTGTATAAGAAAGTAATAAATGTCAAAAGCAATAGAAGCAAAACTATTCACGGATGAGCTGACAATTGCAAAATTGGCTGCCATGCACCTGCTCTTCCCACCTGGAATTAGCCTCCATCTATGTCATGACATCAAGGAGGTTGTTGACTGTATTGTACCAGCTGGCAGATGCTAAAACTTAATGCACACAGAGTGTGCTATGCAAAATAACCTTGCTTTCAAAGTATTTAAGATTTTCTGAGAGTTTTGAGATTTGTTTGAATAAAATTAGAAATTTGTTTAAATCATAGGCAAATTTACTGAAAAATGGGAGAACAGAATTATACAAATTAATACCTTAAATATACAAAATTAACAGGGCCACTAAGATTAGTAGCTGCTTCGAAAGAGAATGAAATGAAGATTGAAGTGTTAAGAGACACTCAATAAAAATAAAATCAGAGAGGTATTCTACTTTTTTCTGCAAAAGTGACACATTATATGATTATGTTGTAAAACTCAAATAAGAGCTAGTTATGCTACTCTGCTATTATAAAATCAGGTTGAAAAATAATGGCTCTCCTAAAACCTCAACACTTAATTCTTTCCATTCTAAAAATTATTGAATATATACAATTGTAGCTTAAATCTTAAATATAAGATAAACTATTTTCCAATAGTAGCATACTTTATTTTTCAAGATAAAGCCTTCTGAACTCTCCTCCCCCACCATTTATTATGAAATGTTAGTTTTTCTTTTAGATCAGTTTATGCAAGTGTACTTTGCCTAGTATTCAGTTATGTAATGAGGGCTTATAGTACGTTTTAAGATGATTTATTTAGGAAAAAATAAGTTAGATTTGGAAATTGATAAAATAATTCGATATGGTTAGATACCTATCTTGGTGAGGTTTTGCTTTGTTTTTGTTTTTTTACTCTGACTTTGTATTAACTGTGCTTTTCTCACAAACAAATGGAGAGACAGCTAATGCTCTCAGATGGACTATTTATACACATAAGAATTTTTTGCAAATGCGTATTGACAATATTTTTTTTCATAAATTGTTACCTCATGTTTTCTTCTAGTTTTATATTGCTATTTTTTAACTGATTAGAAAGAATTCCTCATATATTAAGACTATCGTTCCTTATTTGACATATACATTTCAAATGTTTTCTGTGTTACTTGTGTTCAATTTTTGTTATAGTGTACATATGATTTACACTTGATTTTTGGTATTTTTCTTTATTGTTCCTTTCTTTTTTTACAGTTATGGAGGATCATTCTCTACCTAATGTATTTCACTTTTGGTCTAGCCTCCACTTGAATCATTGCAAAAGACCCTGATGCTGGGAAAGTCCCAAGGCAAAAAAAGAGGGCGGCAGAGGGTGAGATGTTCAAATAGCATCACTAACTCAAAGGACATGAATCTGCTGGGAGATGGTGAAGGACAGAGAAGCCTGTCATGCTGCAGTCCCTGAGGTTACAAAGAGTTAAACTGGACTTAGCAACTGAAGAGCAACAATCACATGACTCGATGGTTCTTTGGCTGTACAAAGACCACTTTGTTCTGCTCTCCTTTGCATAGACACCCTAAATTTTCTAATGCTCTTTTTGATTATTTTACCTGTCACAATGTTGCTTCCTCAGTAATCTGTAATCAGGAGAATGTCATTCTTTGTTGAACCAGATTCACAGTACGTGATCAAAAACGATGATTATTCAGATGTAAATATTCACTGGTAAAGTTTCTCGTAGGATGAAGGAAAATTAAATAAAGACATTTAGGTGGTGTAAAATAAGTGTCTTTAGGAATATTGTTTTAATTAATTTATTTTTAATTGAAGGATAATTGCTTTACAGAATTCTGTTGTTTTTTGCCATAAATCAGTGACAGGTATACATAGAAATTATGAAGGAGCATGTTGAAGGGTCCAGACTCTACATCAGATAACATGGATATAACTACATAGATAATACTACATTAAGTTGCTCATTCTCCTTGCCACTCAGTTTCCTCACCTGTAAAATGGGAATAATAGCCCTGAGAGAGTGGTTTAAATGGTTGAAGGAGATGGTGCATCTCCATAATATTATAAGTATGCAATATTATTTTAATAATGTCATTTAAGTAAATTATAAAAATCTTTATTTTTGCTATTTCTTAGGAGCTGAATACCTCTTTCATCTTTTTCATTGTTAGCTCTAATCATTTGTGTATTTAAAAGAACAAATTGCTCTTTACATTCCCTGGGTTTTGTCAACTCCATCAGTGTATTTTTTAAAATATAAATTTATTTATTTTAATTGGAGGTTAATTACTTTACAATATTGTATTGGTTTTGCCATACATCAATATGAATCCACCACAGGTATACATGTGTTCCCCCTCCTGAACCCTCCTCCCACCTCCCTCTCCATACTATCCCTCTGGGTCATCCCAGTGCACCAGCCCCAAGCATCCAGTACCATGCATCGAATCTGGACTGGCAATTCGTTTCATATATGATATTATACATGTTTCAATGCCATTCTCCCAAATCACCCCACGTTCTCCCTCTCCCACAGAGTCCAAAAGACTGTTCTATACATCTGTGTCTCTTTCGCTGTCTCGCATATAGGGTTATCATTACAATCTTTCTAAATTCCATATATGTGCGTCAGTATATTGTGTTGGTGTTTTTCTTTCTGGCTTACTTCACTCTGTATAATAGGCCCCAGTTTCATCCATCTCATTAGAACTGATTCAAATGTATTCTTTTTAACGGGTGAGTAATACTCCATTGTGTATATATGTATCACAGCTTTCTTATACCCTTTCTTAATCTCAGTTACTTGCTTCCTCTCTATTTTAGCTCTAAATGTTGGAGTTTCTCAAGGACAGTACTTAGCACTGTAAGTACACTCTTTGAGTGAGCTCATTCTGCTTCATATATAGTTCTTTTTCTTGAGTTACAGTTAGAAATATCTAAATGCATATTAAGCATTTCCATTTGGATGTCTAATAGGCATCTCAAACTTATGTCCAAAATCAGATCAATTTTTTTCCAAATACAGTTCCTCATTTCTTTCCTCTTGTCTTCTTGATTTTAGACAAAAGTCATATTTAATTTCTGTCATTACACATTCGGTCTTCTCTTGTGGCTCAGAGGGTAATGAATCTGCCTATAATGTGAGAAATCAGGTTTGATCCCTGGGTGGGGAAGATCCCCTGGAGAAAGGAATGGCAACCCTCTCCAGTATTCTTGCTGGAGAATTCTATGGGCAGAGGAGCCTGGTGGGCTACAGTTCCTGGGGTCATAAAGAGTTGGACTTGACTGAGTGACTAACACACACAAACATACATGACACATTCACTCCTTCTGTAATTTCCCTGGTTTTTCCTCAAAAAAAAATTCCAAAGATAGGAATAACTGTATCATATAGAAAAACACCATTATTCTACTATATGTGAGATGCAGTGAGTAATGAGAGGGAAATCTATGTCGTGAAATGGACACACTGAAAAAGAAGTAAGTAAGATCTAAAATCAGCTTAAAGTTGTTCCCACTAAGGAACTAGAGAAGGGAGAATATTTTAAACCTAAAAGACACAGAAAAAAAAAAAAAGAAATAGTAAATATTTGAGAAGAAATAAATGAAACAGAAAAACAATAGAGAAAATCAGGGAAACCAAAAGCCGGATTAAATAAGATTCATTAAGAAGCTTGGTATCAATAAGATTCATCAAACTTCAGGCAGGGTAAGAAGAAAAGAGAGAAGAGAGAAATTACCAATATCAGAAATAAGAGATTTCATGGCAATAAAAAGGTAACTTAGATATACCAGAGACAATTTTATTCCCACAAGTTTGATAACAAATAAAATGTGTTAATTCCTGGAAATACACAAATTACTAAAATTCATACAAGGAGAAATAAAGAAATTGAATAGTTCACATCTATTGAAGTAATTGAGTCAATTACTAGTATCCTTCCAAACCATTTAAAAAAAGAAAAAGAAAAAGAAAACAAGGCGAAATGATGTCACTGGTGAATTCTACTAAAGTTGTAAGAAAGATGTAGTACCAATTCTCCACAATCTCATAAAAGAATTAGAAACAGAGAAAACACCTCCTGAGAAGACGTTCTATGAAGCCAATATTACTCAAAGTAGAACAAAGACATTAAAAGAAAGTAAAACCACAGATTTTTATCTCTCATGAACACACCAACAAAACAGTTAAAAAAAAAAAAACTTTGCAAAATAAATCCAAAAATCTACANATTGGAGGTTAATTACTTTACAATATTGTATTGGTTTTGCCATACATCAATATGAATCCACCACAGGTATACATGTGTTCCCCCTCCTGAACCCTCCTCCCACCTCCCTCTCCATACTATCCCTCTGGGTCATCCCAGTGCACCAGCCCCAAGCATCCAGTACCATGCATCGAATCTGGACTGGCAATTCGTTTCATATATGATATTATACATGTTTCAATGCCATTCTCCCAAATCACCCCACGTTCTCCCTCTCCCACAGAGTCCAAAAGACTGTTCTATACATCTGTGTCTCTTTCGCTGTCTCGCATATAGGGTTATCATTACAATCTTTCTAAATTCCATATATGTGCGTCAGTATATTGTGTTGGTGTTTTTCTTTCTGGCTTACTTCACTCTGTATAATAGGCCCCAGTTTCATCCATCTCATTAGAACTGATTCAAATGTATTCTTTTTAACGGGTGAGTAATACTCCATTGTGTATATATGTATCACAGCTTTCTTATACCCTTTCTTAATCTCAGTTACTTGCTTCCTCTCTATTTTAGCTCTAAATGTTGGAGTTTCTCAAGGACAGTACTTAGCACTGTAAGTACACTCTTTGAGTGAGCTCATTCTGCTTCATATATAGTTCTTTTTCTTGAGTTACAGTTAGAAATATCTAAATGCATATTAAGCATTTCCATTTGGATGTCTAATAGGCATCTCAAACTTATGTCCAAAATCAGATCAATTTTTTTCCAAATACAGTTCCTCATTTCTTTCCTCTTGTCTTCTTGATTTTAGACAAAAGTCATATTTAATTTCTGTCATTACACATTCGGTCTTCTCTTGTGGCTCAGAGGGTAATGAATCTGCCTATAATGTGAGAAATCAGGTTTGATCCCTGGGTGGGGAAGATCCCCTGGAGAAAGGAATGGCAACCCTCTCCAGTATTCTTGCTGGAGAATTCTATGGGCAGAGGAGCCTGGTGGGCTACAGTTCCTGGGGTCATAAAGAGTTGGACTTGACTGAGTGACTAACACACACAAACATACATGACACATTCACTCCTTCTGTAATTTCCCTGGTTTTTCCTCAAAAAAAAAATTCCAAAGATAGGAATAACTGTATCATATAGAAAAACACCATTATTTTACTATATGTGAGATGCAGTGAGTAATGAGAGGGAAATCTATGTTGTGAAATGGACACACTGAAAAAGAAGTAAGTAAGATCTAAAATCAGCTTAAAGTTGTTCCCACTAAGGAACTAGAGAAGGGAGAATATTTTAAACCTAAAAGACACAGAAAAAATAAAAAGAAATAATAAATATTTGAGAAGAAATAAATGAAACAGAAAAACAATAGAGAAAATCAGGGAAACCAAAAGCTGGATTAAACAAGATTCATTAAGAAGCTTGGTATCAATAAGATTCATCAAACTTCAGGCAGGATAAGAAGAAAAGAGAGAAGAGAGAAATTACCAATATCAGAAATAAGAGATTTCATGGCAATAAAAAGGTAACCTAGATATACCAGAGACAATTTTATTCCCACAAGTTTGATAACAAATAAAATGTGTTAATTCCTGGAAATACACAAATTACTAAAATTCATACAAGGAGAAATAGAGAAATTGAATAGTTCACATCTATTGAAGTAATTGAGTCAATTACTAGTATCCTTCCAAACCATTTAAAAAAAGAAAAAGAAAAAGAAAACAAGGCGAAATGATGTCACTGGTGAATTCTACTAAAGTTGTAAGAAAGATGTAGTACCAATTCTCCACAATCTCATAAAAGAATTAGAAACAGAGAAAACACCTCCTGAGAAGACGTTCTATGAAGCCAATATTACTCAAAGTAGAACAAAGACATTAAAAGAAAGTAAAACCACAGATTTTTATCTCTCATGAACACACCAACAAAACAGTTAAAAAAAAAAAAACTTTGCAAAATAAATCCAAAAATCTACATAGGATATATACATCATGAACAGTTGGATTTTATTTCAGGTTTGCAAAGCAGGTTCAACATTCAAAAATCAATGAATATAATCTAATATATCAATAAGCTGAGGAGAAAAAGCATGTAATCAAGTCAGCTGGAAGAAAGAAAAAGTGACAAAATCAATACCCATAAGCACTCTGGGCAAATAAAAAGCTTGATAAAGAACACTTATTTAAAAATCTACTGTTAACATCATATTTCATGGTGAGGTACTTTTCCTTTTAAGCTCAAGAAAAAGGCAAGCTGTCTACTCTTACCTCTCCTATTCAGCATTGTATTAGAAATTCTATATCATGCAAGAATAAAAAGCCAATTTCATACATATATACCAGCAATGAACAACTTGAATTTAACATTTAAAAATACCATTTACAATAGCTCAAAATTTGAAATATTTAGATATAATTCAAGCAAAATATGTACAGACTCTATATGTGGAAAACTATAAAGCATTGATAAAATGAATGACACCAAAGAAGATTTAGATCAATGGAGAGATATTTCATGTTCACATATTGGAAGACTCATTACTGCAAATATGTTGATTCCTTCTGGCTTTATCTATAGACTATAATCACAAATAAATCTTTTCAAACTTTTTCATAGAGATCGACGAACTAACTCCAATTATGCAGGAAGAAAAAAAGTTCTAGACCAGTCAACACAATGCTGAGGAAGAAGAGCAAAACTGAAGGACTCACAGTACTTGATTTCAAGACTTATTATAAAGCCAAAGTAACCAAGACAACATGGTATTGGTGAACATATAGACATATAGATCAACAGAACAAAATGAAAACCCTCAAACTAGATGCCTTATAATATAGTCAACTCATTTTTGAGAAAGACACAAATACAATTCAATTGAAAAAGGAATGGGCTCCATTTAAAATAAAAACTTCTGTTCTGTTAAAGACACTTTAAGTTACAAAGCAGTAAAAAAATTTTTTGCAAAATATGAATCTCATAAAAGGACTTGCAGTCAGTGCAAATAATTCAATACTCAACAAAAAGTAGCCAAACAACTCAATCAAAAAATTGGCAAAAGATTTGAAAAGACACTTCACCCAAGAAAATGTAAAAATGGAAAGAGCACGTGAAAAGATACACAACATCACCTGTTGCTAGGGAAATGCAAACTAAAATAACACTGAATTTTCACTAGACACCTGCTAGGATGCTAAAATCAAAAGTCCTGACAATATCAATTGCTGATGAGGATGGGAAGCAACAGGGACTCATTCATTCCTGTGGAAATGCAAAGACATTCAAATTGAAAGACAACTGGCTTTTTTTTTTTAATAAAACTAAGCATAGCCTATTATATGATCAAGGAACTACCATTCTAGGTAGTTACAAACTGATTTGAAAACTTATATCTGCAAAAAAGCTGCACATGAATGTTTATGGCAGATTGGTTTATAATTGCCCCAACTGGAAGCACTCAAGATGTCTTTCAATAGGTGAATGAGTGAGCAAAGTATGGTCCTCAGATGATGGAAAGAGCGATAAAAAAGAATGAGCTATCCAGCCACAAAAAATATATATAGATAAATCTGAAATGCATATTTCATATTAAAAGACATCAGTTTGAAAATGCTCTATTTTACATAGTTTCATTGATGTGTTATCTGGATAATGCAAAACTGCAAAGAAGGTAAATATTGTCAAGGTTTGCATGAGAAGTAAGGCTGAAAACTGAAACACGGAATATCTCAGGGCAATGAACCTTTATTCTGCATGATATTGTAATGGTGTATTCATTACATTATACTTTAATCAAAACCCATGAAACTCACAGAATTTTATGGCAGAAAGAGTGAATTTTAATGTATGCAAATTAAAAAGATAATGAAGTCTACTCTGTAAAATGGACAAGTGTTTTACTTGTTTAGGATGGGTGAGAATGGGTGTGGCTCTCCTATGACGTGGAGGTAGAGTAAAAATCACCATGAGGGGATACCAGGCATCTAAAGAACCCCCCTACAACTATCCCATTACCTAGATTAATAGTGATGTTTCCGTTGAATGGATGGCCTACAAAGGCATGATTGTAGCAAACTGTGAGAAGCATCCACCACTGTTTACAGCGATTTTTCTGGTGAAAAATTCCTGCTTACCTGTGAATCAGTGTGGACTACCATGCTTTTATCTGGTGCCTACTTACTGATTTATCAGCCCAGAAAAACTGGGTGTCAAATTCATGAGACATTAGTAAGGTTTTCCCTATGGTGAACAAGTGATCACTGGTTGAATGGCTACAAAAGGAAAAAAGTAACCCTTCTGCTGCTGCTTGGCAATATGACATCTTTACCTGAAAATTCTTAGTGGAATATGACAGATATAGTTATTGACAAAGAGAAAAGCCAATGCTATATTTTAATAGTTTTTGGTACCATTTCCTTTTCTGTAACAGAGATAGGAGTAAGATGTGCTGATGCTGTGAAGAGAACAAAATCTTTAAAGCCTAATGTACAGCTGCCAAGAGTAGGCTAACATTACAGTTCTGAAGGAGATCAGCCCTGGGATTTCTTTGGAAGGAATGATGCTAAAGCTGAAACTCCAGTACTTTGGCCATGTCATGTGAAGAGTTGACTCATTGGAAAAAACTCTGATGCTGGGAGGGATTGGGGGCAGGAGGAGAAGGGGACGACCAAGGATGAGATGGCTGGATGGCATCACAGGCTCGATGGACGTGAGTCTGACTGAACTCCGGGAGATGGTGATAAACAGGGAGGCCTGGCATGCTGCAATTCACAGGGTCACAAAAAGTCGGACACGACTGAGTGACTGAACTGAACTGAACTGAAGATGGGACAGGAAAACACCAGCACAGCACCAGTGTTAAAGGGGAAGTAAGAAAAACCCTGAATGGGTTAAAATGGCATATAGAAGAAGAACCAAATGCAACACCATCACAGGTATTTCAAAGAACTATCCATCATGATAAAGAGGTCCTGTTACTCAGACCAGAAATTCATTAATGAGGACAGTAAGTAGAATTCAAAACAGACATAGACTTCCAAACCTAACTTCATTGCATGTAATTAAAATCTCAGAGGAGTATAAAGTGACCAGATATGGGGATTTTTATGCATGATTCCAGTGCTCAAAAATCACACAAAAAATCTTATTTATAGTAATAGAACTTAAGACAATATTTGATATTTCAGTGCCAGTATACATTATTCAGTGATGACATCTTCAAGACGACCCCAACAGAGTTCACTCAGTTATTCGCTGTGCATGGAGTAGCACTGGGTTTTTCTATGTTGTTGAATTATGCACTAACAATGAAAAAGTAAGAAGACACAGATATGTATAGGAGAAAGTACCTGTGTTTGCACAGGAAATAAACCTCAACACTGTGAGATAAATCACTGTGCATGATGGGTTGTGAGACTGCAAATATAAATACAACTTGACTATACCTGATGAACAAGGAAAAGGATGCTTGTTTTATTTTTCACTATCACTATGGCAAAAAAATCTTGTTTGGGGGAGCATATGAGTATATGACTATAATTATTAATAGCCAACACACTAAGTGTTCATCTATGCAGTCTGGAGTTCTATTTCTGCCCTTAGAAGACATAAATGAAATTTTAAATACATTATGGAGAAGGTAGAAGAAAAATTAGATGACTTAGTGGATTATGTTTAGAAAGTGGATTATGTTATGAGTCTATGGAAGNGTTCATCTATGCAGTCTGGAGTTCTATTTCTGCCCTTAGAAGACATAAATGAAATTTTAAATACATTATGGAGAAGGTAGAAGAAAAATTAGATGACTTAGTGGATTATGTTTAGAAAGTGGATTATGTTATGAGTCTATAGAAGCAAGACAGAGACAGAAGAAGATCAAAAGCTCCAAGACTTCCACCAGAAACTTGGAATGTTTACACATCAGTACTAAATGGCAACCACAAGATGAACAACAGAAAATTGGAATTGCAAATTTCAACAGCTGATGGTAGTTCATCATTCTTCAATTTGGAAATTTATTGAAGTGTTAAAGGTGAATAGCAAAACAATGAAAAATGATTGCCCAGATTCTTTGTATTCACACTCAAATATGGCCACCAACAGATAACATTGTCACAAAGATGGTGACAAAATCTGTATATACAAAATTATTAACAGATACTGCAAATATAAAACCAATAACCAGGTCCGTATACACTTGAGAGCAATCACTTATTGACTTAAAAGTAACCCTGCCAAACTTCATGGTAAGAAAGAATAAACATGAAATCCATAACTGGCAATGAATTACAATGAAAATGAGTCAAAAAACATTTCAATGAAGTTAATGTTTGTATTATTTAATGAATCATGGACCAAATGTCTTGGGAGGGACAAAGTATGTATACTAGAATCGAAAAATTAAGGAAGTTACTGGTGATGCTGATAACCATGATTCTCACTGTTGAAGTGGGAGGTTGTAGAAGTGCAAAGGAAGAGATTAGCATAATCCATGTTGTAACATATTAGATATGGGAGCATCAGCATAAACTTGTGGAGCCAACTGAAAAGCTCACGATGGCCAAAGATTGAACCATCTGAAACAATAAAATAAAGTAACATTAGATTTTCCCTCAAGACATAGAATGAATGTGAATGACTTTCATTGATATAAATGACTGAATGAGTAAGTAAAGGGAACACAAGTCAAACATCCTCTGCAGAATAAGTCTAAATAATTTATGCAGATTGTCTCTTTTGAAAAAGGTGGAGCATAAATCTCCACTGAAGTGCAGGCTGAGCATATTGACTTCCTTCTGAAGAGTACTGTGTGGAAATGAGGAAAAGCGAGTAATTTTGCAGTAGTGAAACCTGATGAACACCATTATAGTCAAATGAGCAAAGTCACCCTCAATAGTTATGTTGATAAAAGTACCCTTCATCAGATGTGCTAAGAATGATTCCTTATCTCTGTGATCTTCCTCCAAAAACCTATGTGTGTCAGTTACTCTGTCAAGTCTCTTGTGACCTCATGGACTGTAGCCCACCAGGCTCCTCTGTTCATGAGATTCTCCAGGCAAGAATACTGGAATGTCACCTTTCCCTTCTCCAGGGGATCTTCCCGACCCAGGGATCAAAACATAGATTTCCTGCATTGCAGACAGATTCTTTACCATCTGAGCTACCAGGGAAGCCCTCTGAAAATGTATGGCCTAGTATAATGATGAGAAAAATATCAGACTACCTTAGCTTAGGAACATTTTGGAAAATATTTAATCAACATTCCTCAAAATTGTCAAAGTTAAAAAAAAAAAAAAAAGAAAGAAAGAAAAAAGCGAGAAACTATCACACTAGAGATATCCTAAGGAGATGTCAGAACTAAATGTAATTGTGGTACCCTGAATGGGATGGGTCCTTGAATATAAAAAGGTCTTGGGTAAATACTAAGAAAGAGGTACTGGATAAAAAGTGGATAAAGTATAGACTTTAATTAAAAACAATATATTAATATTGACTCATTAGTTCTGACAAATGTCCTAATGCTACATGTTAATAATAGAGGAGGTGGAGTGTTGGGTATATGGTAACATTGTAGTGATGTCTCAACTCTTCTGTAAATAATGAAACCCTCTTGAAAGAAAACATTTATTTAATAATGAAGTTCCTCTCACTCTTCAACCGTATCCTTTGTGGTTTCACAGCTCTAGGCTTTGTTTCAGTGCCGCAGCGTGTAGGCACTGACTGCTTTTGATCAAGTGATGTCTCTCTTTTCATCTCATTCATAGATGGATTATCCTGTTTATAGGATGTTTGAACAGATGCAAAACACAGAGGAATCAATGATGCAGAAGCCAAGGAAACATCCCTATCGTTGCCAAAGTATGTGGACATGCAAAGGTAAGAATCCATAACCTTTCATGAGGCCACACATTATACAGCTAGAATTTTCTATTGGTCTTTTAGTCTTAGATTTTTAATGGGAATTTTTAAGAACTAGAACTGGAATCTATTCTTCAGAAAATTGATAATCTTATTCTGAAATCATCGGTTTACATACATGTCTCCCCATTAGACTGTGCAGTTTTCTATTTCTGCAACCTTTCTATTCAGTCCAGTTTCTGGCATATAATTATATGTTTGTAAATATTGTTAAATTGAAAGTAATGAATCAGATCTGACTTGACCTAGGTTGAAGATTAAGAAAGTATTATAATGCTTATTTTGTTGAAGTAAAGTTATAAAGACTGGCATCTGAGTTTTGCTTCGTGAACTGATATAAATATATAACTGTTATAATATTTCAAACAAAATTTAAGAAGATGGATGGCTATAGTACTTAATCTTACTTACGTTTCTAGTTTAGACAGTAATTTTTAATATGATTCAATTCTTTTGATACTTCTGATATATTTTGATATATTTTTCCCTTTTGGGTGTCAATTTGACATATTTTCCTTCCTGGGTGTCAATCCCACTGAATATTATCTGTTTCCAGTCCAGNTTTTTTTTTTTTTTCTTTTTTTACATTTCTCTAACTTTTTCAGAATCATTGTTCACAGTTACCTAATATTCTCTTTCAATATTGTTTTATTTATTTTGGTATTAAACGACAAGTTTGGTAATTTCATTATTAATCATTTCCCCCTATATAGAGGCAAACTTTGGGAGATATGAGGGACAGGAAAGTTTGGCATGCTGCTGTCCATGGGGTTGCAAAGAGTGGGCAACTGCACAACACTGACAGATAATTAAAAGGCCAAGGCTTATGTCTGTAGGAATCTAACTAGTGTTACTGCTTTTCTTCATTTCTTAGTAAGTCACCTAAGCATATATTCCTGCAGTGACAACCCCAGCGAGAAGTTCACTAGTGAGAATGGAACCAAAGATTGCAACTGCATGAATCCCAGGAAGCAGCAGAACAGTGCATACTTCATAAGTAAGTGGTTTTATTTCATAGTGCTTCGGAGGAGGAAAACACCAGTTAAGAGGAGAAAATGGTTCATCTGTGTGCATACGAGAGCTAACAAAAGAAGTAGCTAGCTAAATGGTCAAAGTTAATTGTTTATATGCCTATGCTTCAATAAGGAAAAAATTGTTGCTTAGTCACTAAGTTGTGTCCAACACTTTGTGACCCCATGGACTGTAACCTGCCAGTCTCCTCTGTCCATGGAATTTCTCAGGCAAGAATATTGGAGCAGATTGCCATTTTCTTCTCCAGGGGATCTTCCCAACCCAAGGATCAAACCCACATCTTCTGTATTGGCAGTGGACTCTTTATCCCTGAGCCACCTGGAGAAAGAAAGAGAGAAGAAATGACTCTGATAGGAAAAACAATATGGGTTTTTGGGAAAGACAAGTGGGCTTTTCAGAGCACATTGGAACTAATAAAGTTTGCGACAATGTCTATTTAAGCAGGCATGAGTAGTCTTTCCCTTTTATTCGTGGCCATAAAATTTCCCCAGAGAAGGAACTTAAGGTAGGTTTCCTATCAGTCTCTTTCATGAGAGTTGTTTTTACCCTAAAGAAGGGATTCATGGCAGTGTCACTTCTCAGAAGGTAACTGAGCGGGACCCCATGGGGTCTTTCTGTGTGGTACAGAACTTCCCCCAAATCCTCCGCTTTAGCTCCTCTCTGAAGGGTCTAGCTAATAGTATTTGATACATATTTCCAGAGGTGTTTTGTAGATGTTAAAAAACTTCCCCCTCTCCAACAAATGGAAGATGTTAACTACTTGATAACCTTGAGTACGGAGCCCCAGGCCTGCTGGAGCTGAAGAACTGGTGACATTCACCCTTGTAACACTGCCCTGTTCCCTCACCGTTAGCCATCAGAGAACTGTGCATGAGCTGATCACAGACCTTGAAACCTCCCTTCCTCATCTGGCTTTCAAAAGTTCTTTGCCAAAACCCTTCAGGGAGCTGTGGGTTTTTTTTAGGGCAGGAGCCACCCTTCCTTGCATAGCCTTTCAATAAACCTTGCTCTGCTCCAGACTGATGTTTTGCTTTGCTTGACACATGAACTGTATTTCCTTTTTGTCTGATAAGCAAAGCTCAGAGGAGGCTTCTTCCTGCATCTGTTGAATCTCAAGCTGTCTTTCAGCTTAAAATAGTTATCATATAAAAATGGAATATTTTAGGCTGGTGAATTCAGATCCTTTTCAGTATTTTGAAGATGGTTTTCTTATTGTAATTTTTCACTTTGGTGCCTGGAATGAAAGTTCCAGGAACTCTGGTTCCTGTTACTCTTCTCAGGTTCACTATTTTACTATACTGTACTGCTCACTTAGTTTGCAGCTGCTAAAGCTCTTCAATACCACTGTCTTCAGCAGTCAACTTGCTGCTACTTCGAATGTTACAATCCTCTTACTAGTCAACAAACATATCACTATCTCTTCCTACTTTTCAAATTCTTAATTTATTAATTTGACATCGCATACTTATTAGGCAAATATAAAATATTTGGTAAAACCAATACAATGTTATAAAGTAAAAAATAATAAAAAATAGAAAAAAATACTTGGTTTAATGATGAGATGGTGAAAAACTTAAGAAAAAGTCCCTACCCACAAGATGCATATGTGTGTAGGAGAAAGAGTGAAGATATAATCAAATGCCTTTTGATTGTGAGATTTAACTGATGAAACTTTTTCCTGTCAGAGGTCTAGAGTAGCTTCTTGTGTGAGGCATTAGAAACTTGAAGGGTAAGGTGAGACCAGGATGTGGAGTGTGGTTAAGGATGATATGATAATAGATACTGCTTCGAAGAAAAGTGTTTGCTGCCTAACACACGTAAAATTCAATAGCTGGCATCAGCTTTTGAGAGAAGGAGAAGCTTTATCATGGGGTCAACCAATAAGGAGATAAGCAGACATGTTTGTTAATCTGTCTTCCTAATCTGAGTTTCAATCATGCTTCTATGAATTAGGGGAGGAGGGTGGTATGTGAAATTTCTGATATGGCATGTGTTGACTAAAGAAATATTCACAATCTGAAAGTCGAGAGTTATGTTTTATTTGGTGGGGATTTTTGGAACTCTGAGCCTGAGAAGCAGCATCTCCAGTAACTCTAAGAGAACTGCTCTGGGGAGGTGATGGGGGAGCTAGGATATATAGGAGTTTTGCATCAAAGGGCAGGTAATCAGGCAGTCAAAAGATTACTGTTAAATAAAGAAATCCAGAAATCACAAGTTAAGGAATTTAGCCCTTTTCTATGTATTTGTTGCTATTGTTCAATAACAGTCATTTTTTCTGATTCTTTGCAATGCCCTTGGACTGCAGCACAGCTAGGCTTCCTCATCCTTCACTATCTCCTAGAGTTTGCTCAAACTCGTGTCCTTCATGTCAATGATGCCATCTAACCATCTTATCCTCTGTCAACCCCTTCTCATAGTTTCATTTAAAAACTTAATCATACACTACTTTGTATAAAATATGTAACTAAAGAGAACCTTCTGAATAGCACATTTAGTGCTCTGTGGTGACCTACATAGGAAGGAAATAAAAAAAAAAAGAAGGGATATATGTATATACGGGCTTTTCTTGCCTAAAAACTTCCGTGGACAAAGGAGTCTGGCAGGAGAGACTGTGGGGTCACAAAGAGTCAGACAAGACTGAGCACACACTCCTGTATATGTATAGCTGATTCACGTTGCTATACAGCAGAAACATACATTTCAAACCANCACTGCAGTGGTAAAGAATCCGCCTGCCAGTGCAGGAGGCTCAAAAGACATGGATTCAGTCTCTCGACTGGGAAGATCTCCTGGAGTAGGAAATGGCAATCCACTCCAGTATTCTTGCCTAAAAACTTCCGTGGACAAAGGAGTCTGGCAGGAGAGAGTCTATGGGGTCACAAAGAGTCAGACAAGACTGAGCACACACTCCTGTATATGTATAGCTGATTCACATTGCTATACAGCAGAAACATACATTTCAAACCAACAGAAATTAATAAAAAACAGTCATGAATCAGTCATGAGTATAAAACTCATTATTTTTTAAAAATATAGTGGGAAAAAGTTAAATTTTAAAAAGTCTCTTTACCCCCTTCCTTTCTTCCCTCCCTCAGTCTCAGGAATTAGAGATGATCTAGATAAAATATTCTTGAGGAAGGTGGTAGAACATTTACATCTCAAGGCACACAGAGAGAAATGCAAGTTTCTCCTAGAAAATTAGCTTCTACTAACTGAATATGTGGACTTCCCAGGTGGCTCAGTGGTAAAGAATTCAGCTGCCAATGCAGGAGATGCAGATTTGATCCCTGGGTCTGAAGAGCCCCTGCAGGAGGAAATGGCAATCCGCTCCAGTATTCTTTCCTGGAAAATTCCATGGACAGAGGACCCTGGTGGGCTAATGTCCATGCGATCAAAAAGAGTTGTTCATGACTTACCATTAAACAACAACAGAAACTGAATACGCAAAAACCAGTTTCAGGATGCTCAAAGAGTTCCATCTTGAGCATTTTGGGGGCAAGATCTCTTTCGATTTCTTTCAATTTCTGAATAGCCATTCTCGTCTCCAGGGGATATTCTCGACCCAGGGATCAAGCCCCCATCTTCTGCACTGCAAGTAGATTCTTTACAGTCTGAGCCACCAGGGGGTTAGGTTTCTAAATAGTCAATTCAGTTTAAATTTGAAAGTAACATCACTCACTCACACTCACATACCTCTCCCTGGATGAACTTGAATCAGCATTCAAGTTTCCATAAGGACTTGCTAAGGAAGGTCAATACCAGGAAGAGAGAGCAGGATTTGGACTCTCTATCTCATGTACACCCACATGCACACAGAGAGTTCAGATTATATGTGCTAATACACTATGATAAAAGTACACAGTTGATTTTAGTTGCATTCCTTATATAACTGAGAAATTAAATTTAAAATTGCTTATATAAGTGAAATTTCTTATATAATAGAGAAATTAAATGCAAAATTGCACATATTAGATATTTTTATTCTTTAAAATGCCTGTTTGTCCTCTTTGCCCTTTTTGCAAAAAAAAAAAAAGGGGTGCTTATTTTTTCTTATTTATGTGTTTATTATAAAATAGGAAAATTAACCTTTCTCATAAGTTATAATCATTTTCTAAGTAAAAAACCCACCTAAAGCTATAAGATTTTGCATAGTTAAATGCCATGAGTTATGCTAAAATATATGTATAGTCTTGATGTTGAGTTAGGACTGTTGATGGCCAAAATTCTGGCTTTCTCTGCCCACCAAAGCCTAATAAAAAATATGGAGAGTTTGGAGGAGATAGAAAGGTGGCCTTAAATCCCAACCAGTGGAGAGGGCAAAACAGTAGTAGGCTCATGCCTCAAAAACTGTGCCCCCCTTCCCATGAAGAAGTGAAAGTGTTATTCACTCAGTCTTGTCCCGCTCTTTGCAGCCCCACGGACTGAAGCCCACCAGGCTCCCCTCTGTCCATGGAATCCAGACAAGAATACTGGAGTGGGTAGCCATTTCTTTCTCCAGGGTATCTTCTAGATACAAGGACTCAGCTTGAAGTACAAATATTATTAATTTTCTGAATATAGAAGTAAATTCCTGAATATAGATTTATTTTCTGAGTATAGATTTTATTCATTTCTGAGTATAGATTTATTTTAATGCTTTTTTCCCAAGTTTTTCCTTTTCATGGTGATTTGTCTGGAGATCCTTGGGGCATAGAGATATTGGGATCATGGTAAACATTTTGTTTTACAAATTTACTGATAAAGTATGCTGTGAAATGTATTATTCTCCATCAAATGTGACTCTGAAAAGGACATTTTATTTTTCAGAGTGGTTTTCCCCTGATGCCTTTTAGATATCTAGGTATTTATTCTCTCTGTTTAAGTTTTTCTATCTGCTATCTATTTCTAAACTGTATGACCTTTAGTAAGTTATTTTAGTTGCCCTCTTTATCATTTGCTTAAGCTTAGCTTTAGTGTCTTTATGAAATGTAGAACAGGAAGTTAATAATTTTATGTCATAAATGTCATATAAAGAAAAACATTTCATACATTCATATGAATAAAGAACTCAGGAAATTACTTAATTGTAGCCCTTAATAGTCGGAGAAGGCAATGGCAACCCAATCCCAGTACTCTTGCCTGGAAAATCCCATGGATGGAGGAGCCTGGTGGGCTGCCGTCTATGGGGTCGCACAGAGTCAGACACAACTGAAGTGACTTAGCAGACTGTAGCCCACCAGGCTCCTCAGTCCATGGGGATTCTTCAGGCAAGAATCTGTCTCTTATACACATCTNCCCAGTACTCTTGCCTGGAAAATCCCATGGATGGAGGAGCCTGGTGGGCTGCCGTCTATGGGGTCGCACAGAGTCAGACACGACTGAAGTGACTTAGCAGCAGCAGCAGCGGCAGCCCTTAATAGTAAAGGCAGGGAAGACTGGTGGGCTGCAGTCCATGGGTTTACAAAGAGTTGGACACCACTTGTGTGCTTAGTCATGTCTGACTCTTTGTGACCCCATAGACTGTAGCCCTGGAGAAAGAAATGGCAACCCACTCCAGTGTTCTTGCCTGAAGAATCCCAGGGATGGGGGAGCCTGGTGGGCTGCCGTCTCTGGGGTCACACAGAGTCGGACACGACTGAAGTGACTTAGCAGACTGTAGCCCACCAGGCTCCTCAGTCCATGGGGATTCTTCAGGCAAGAATACTGGAGTGGGTTGCCGTGCC
>SJYW01003154.1:1498951-1512436 GCA_006410735.1 Raphicerus campestris | reverse complement strand
TTTTGGAGTCCAAAAAATAAAGTCTTTCACTGTTTCCACTGTTTCCCCATCTATTTGCTATGAAGTGATGGGACCAGATGCCATGATCTTAATTTCTGAATGTTGAGTTTTAAGTCAGCTTTTTCACTCTCCTCTTTCACTTTCATCAAGAGGCTCTTTAGTTCTTCTTTGTTTTCTGCCATAAGGGTGGTGTTACCTGCATATCTGAGGTTATTGATATTTCTCATGGAAAACTTGATTCCAGTTTGTGCTTCATCAAGCCCAGCGTTTCTCACGATGTACTCTGCATATAAATTAAATAAGCAGGGTGACAATATACAGCCCTGACATATTCCTTTCCCAGTTTGGAACCAGTCTGTTGTTCCATGTCTAGTTCTAACTGTTGCTTGTTGACCTTCATACAGATTTCTCAGGAGGCAGGTAAGGTGGTCTGTTATTTCCATCTCTTTAAAAATTTTCCACAGCTTGTGGTGATCCACAAAGTCAAAGGCTTTGGTATAGTCAATAAAGTAGAAATAGATGTTTATGTGGAACTGTCTTGCTTTTTTGATACATCAGATACTTGCAATTTGATCTCTGGTTTCTCTGCTTTTTCTAAATCCAGCTTGAACATCTGTAAGTTCACTGTTCACATACTGTTGAAGCCTGGCTTGGAGAGTTTTGAGCAATGCTTANTTTTGATACATCAGATACTTGCAATTTGATCTCTGGTTTCTCTGCTTTTTCTAAATCCAGCTTGAACATCTGTAAGTTCACTGTTCACATACTGTTGAAGCCTGGCTTGGAGAGTTTTGAGCAATGCTTAACTAGCATGTGAGATGAGTGCAATTGTGTGGTAGTTTGAGCATTCTTTGGCATTGCCTTTCTTTGATATTGGAATGAAAACTGACCTTTTCCAGTCCTATGGCCACTGCTGAGTTTTCCAAATTTGCTGGCATATTGAGTGCAGCACTTTCACAGCATCATCTTTTTAGATTTGAAGCAGCTCAACTGGAATTCCATCACCTCCACTAGCTTTGTTCGTAGTGATGCTTCCTAAGCCCTGGTTGACTTTGCATTCCAGCATGTCTAGCTCTATGTGAGTGATCACACCATCGTGATTATCTGGGTCCTGAAGCTCTTTTTTGTATATTTCTTCTGTGTATTCTTGACACCTCGCCTTAACATCTTCTGCTTCTGTTTGGTCCATACAATTTCTATACTTTATTGAGCCCATCTTTGCAAGAAATATTCCCTTGGTATCTCTAATTTTCTTGAAGAGATCTCTAGTCTTTTCCATTCTATTGTTTCCCTCTATTTCTTTGCACTGACACTGAGGAAAGCTTTCTTATCTCTCCTTGCTATTCTTTGGAACTCTCCATTCAAATGTTATATCCTTTTTTATCTCCTTTGCTTTTCACTTCTCTTCTATTTACAGCCATTTCTAAGGCTTCCTCAGACAGCCATCTTGCTTTTTTGCATTTCTTTTTCTTGGGGATGATCTTGATCCCTGTCTCCCATACAAAGTCACGAACCTCTGTCCATAGTTCATCATGTATTCTATCAGATCAAATTCCTTGAATCTATTTATCACTTCCACTGTATAATCATAAGGCACTTGATTTAGGTCATACCTGAATGTCTATTGGTTTTCCATACTTATCTTCAATATAAGTCTAAATTTTATATAAGAAGTTCATCATCTGAGCCATGTCAGCTTCCAGTCTTGTTTTTGATGACTGTATAGAGCTTCTCCATCTTTGACTACAAAGAATATAATCAATCTGATATTGGTATTGACTCTATGGTGATGTCCATGTGTAGAGTCTTCTCTTGTGTTGTTGGAAGAGGGGGTTTGCTATGTGTGTTTTTTTGGGGAAAATTCTGTTAGCTGTTGTCCTGCTTTATTCTGTACGCCAAGGCCAAGTTTGCCTGTTATTTATTCCAGGTGTTTCTTGACTTCCTACTATAGGTGACTGCATTCCAGTCCCCTATAATGATAAGGACATCTTTTTTGAGGTGTTCGTTTTAGAAGGTTTTGTAGGTCTCATAGAACTGTTCAAGTTCAGTTTCTTCAGCATTACTTGTTGGGGCATAGACTTGGATTACTGCATCACCAATAGACTGCATCACCAACTCCTGGAGCTTCCACAAACTCATGTCCATTGAGTCAGTGATGCCATCCAAACATCTCATTCTCTGTTGTCCCTTCCTCCTTCTACTTTCAGTCTTTCCCAGAGTCAGGGTCTTTTCCAGTGAGTCAGTTCTTTGCATATGTCTAAAGAACTAAAGTACTGAGCTTCAGCTTCAGCATTAGTCTTTCCAATGAATATTCAGGACTGATTTCCTTTAGGATTGACTTGCTTGATGTCCTTGCAGTCCAAGTTCAAAAGCATCAATTCTTTGGTGCTCAGCTTTCTTTATAGTCCAACTCTCACATCCACACGCGACTACTGGAAAAACCATTGTTTTGACGAGACAGACATTTGTTGGCAAAGTAACGTCTCTGCTTTTTTAATATGCTGTCTCGGTTGGTCATAACTTCTCTTCCAATGAGCAAACGTCTTAATTTCATGGCTGCAGTCACCATCTGCAGTGATTTCGGAGCCCCCAAAATAAAGTCTGCCACTGTTTCTCCATCTATTTGCCATGAAGTGATGGGACCAGATGCCATAATCTTTGGTTTTTGAATATTGAGTTTTAAGGTAGATATTTTAAAAATTAACTTATATGTTTTAATTGGACGCTAATTACTTTACAATATTGTGATTTTTTTGTCATACATTGACATGAATCAGCCAGGGGTGTACATATGTTCCTGATCCTGAACCCCCCTCCCACTTCCCACCACATCCCATCCCTAGCGTCATCCCAGTGCACCAGCCCTGAGCACCCTGTCTCATGCATCGAACCAGGACTGGTGAGCTTTTTCACATATGATAATATAGATGTTTCTATGCTATTCTCTCAAATCATCCCACCCTCACCTTCTCCCACAGAGTCTAACATTCTGTTCTTTAAATCTGTGTTTCTTTTGCTGTCTTGCATATAGGGTCATCATTATCATCTTTTAAAATTCCATATATATTCGTTCATATACTGTATTGATGTTTTTCTTTCTGACTTAACTTTACTCTGTATAATAGGCCCCAGTTTCATCCACCTCATTAAAACTGATTCAAATGCATTCCTTTTAATAGCTGAATAATATTCTGTTGTGTATATGTACCACGGCTTTCTTATCTATTTGTCTGCTGATGGACATCTAGGTTGCTTCCATGTCCCGGCTATTGTAAATAGTGCTGCGACGAACAATGGAGTACACGTGTCTCTCTCAATTCTGGTTTCCTTGGTGTGTATGCCCAGCAGTGGGATTGCTGGGTCTTATGGCAGTTCTATTTCCATTTTTTTTTTAAAGGAATCTCTACACTGTTCTCCATAGTGACTAATAAGTTTGCATTCCCACCAACAATGTAAGAGGGTTCCCTTTTCTCCACAACCTCTCCAGCATTTATTGTTTTTAGACTTTTTGATAGCAGCCATTCTGACTGGTGTGAGATAGTACCACATTGTGGTTTTGATTTGGATTTCTCTGATAATGAGTGATGTTGAGCATCTTTTCATGTGTTTGTTAGCCATCTGTATGTCTTCTTCGGAGAAATATCTGTTTAGTTCTTTGCCCCGTTTTTTTGATTGGGTGGTTTATTTTTCTGGTATTGAGCTACAGAAGTTGTTTGTGTATTTTTGAGATTAATTCTTTGTCAGTTGCTTAATTCGCTATTGTTTTCTCCCATTCTGAAGGATGTCATTTCACCTTGCTATAGTTTCCTTCATTGTGCAAAAGCTTTTAAGTTTAATTAGGTTCCAATAGTTTATTTTTGCTTTTATTTCCATTACTCTGGGAGGTGGGTCATAGAGGATCCTGCTGTGATTTATGTCAGAGAGTGTTTTGCCTATGTTTCCCTCTAGG
The DNA here is from genome assembly GCA_006410735.1 of Raphicerus campestris. NCBI lineage: Eukaryota > Metazoa > Chordata > Mammalia > Artiodactyla > Bovidae > Raphicerus > Raphicerus campestris. The sequence continues at coordinate 1,508,487 of SJYW01003154.1, read as the reverse complement.
AGTTTTATAGTTTCTGGTCTTATGTTTAGATCTTTAATCCATTTAGAGTTTATTTTTGTGTATGGTGTTAGAAAGTGCACTGGTTTCATTCTTTTAAAAGTGGTTGACCAGTTTTCCCAGTACCACTTGTTAAAGAGATTGTCTTTTCTCCATTATATAGTCTTGCCTCCTTTATCAAAGATAAGGTGTCCATCGGTGTATGGATTTATCTCTTGGATTTCTGTTTTGTTCCACTGATCTATATTTCTGTCTCTGTGCCAGTACCATATGGTCTTGATGACTGTAGCTTTGCAGCATAGTATGAAGTCAGGTAGGTTGATTCTTCCAGTTCCATTCTTCTTTCTCAACATTGCTAAGCCAGATTTTTAACTTTCCTCTTTCACCTTCATCGAGAGGCTCTTTAGTTCCTATTCATTTTCTTGCATAAGGGTGGTGTCATCTGCATATCTGAGGTTATTGATATTTCTCTCGACAATCCTGATTCCAGTTTATGCTTCATCCAGCCTGGCATTTCTCATGATGTACTCTGTAAAGTTACATAAGCAAGGTGACAATATATAGCCTTGATGTATTCCTTTCCCAATTTGGAACCAGTCTGTTTTTCTGTGTCCAGTTTTAAACATTGCTTCTTGATCTGCATACAGATTTCTCAGGAGGCAGGTAAGGTGGTCTGATATTAATATCCCTTTAAGAGTTTTGCACAGTTTGTTGTGGTCTACACAATCAAAGTTTTTGGTAAGGTCAATAAAGCAGAAATAGATGTTTTTTCTGGAATTCTCTTGCTTTTTCGATGATGCAATGGATGTTTTGAATTTGATCTCTTGTTCCCCTGCCTTTTCTAAATCCAGCTTGAACATCTGGAAAATCATGCTTCATGTACTGTTGAAATCTGGCTTGAGGAATTTTGAGAATTACTTTGCTAGCGTGTGAGATGAGTGCAATTGTGTGGTGGTTTGAATATTCTTTGGCATTGCCTTTCTTTGGGATTGGAATGAATATTAACCTTTTCTAGTCCTGTCTCCCCTGCTGAGTTTTCCACGTTTGCTGGCATACTGAGTGTAGAACTTTCACAGGATCATCTTTTAGGATTTGAAATAGTTCAACTGGAATTCCATCACTGCCACTAGCTTTGTTCATAGTGATGGCTCTTAAGGCCAGCTTAATATCACCTTCCAGGATATCTGGGCTCTAGGTGAGTGATCACACCATCATGGTTATCTGGGTCATGATGATATTTTTTGTACAGTTCTTCTGTGTATTCTTGCCACCTCTTCTTAATATCTTCTGCTTCTGTTAGGTCCTTATCTTTGTGTTCTTTATTGTGCCCATCTTTACATGAAATAGTCCTTAGGTATCTCTAATTTTCTTGACGAGATCTCTAGTCTTTCCCATTCTGTTTTTTCCCTCTATTTCTTTGTATTTAAGGAAGTCTTTCTTATCTCTACTTGTTATTCTTTGGAACTCTGCATTCAAATGGGTATATCTTTCCTTTTCTCCTTTGCTTTTGCTTCTGTTCTTTTTACAGCTATTTGTAAGACCTCTTCAGACAACCATTTTGTCTTTTGTATTTCTTTTCCTTGAGGATGGTCTTGATCACTGCTTCCTGTACAATGTCGTGAACCGCCTTCCATATTTCTTCAGGCACTCTATCAGATCTAGTCCCTTGAATCTACTTCTCACTTCCACTGTATAATTGTAAGGAATTTGATTAACAATTGAAGGTCATACTTCAATTGTCTAGTGGTTTTTCATACTTTCTTCAATTTAATTCTGAATTTGGCAATAAGGATTTCATGATCCAAGCCATGTCAGCTCCCAGTCTTGGTTTTGCTGATTGTATAGAGCTTCTCCATCTTTGACTGTAATGAATATAACCAATCTCAATTCAGTATTGACCATATGTTTATATCCACAAGTAGAGTCTTCTCTTCTGTTGTTGGAAAAGAGTGTTTGTGTTCTCTTGGGAAAACTCTTTTCACCTTTGCCCTGCTTCATTCTGTACTCCAAGGCAAAACTTGCCTGTCACTTCAGTTGTCTCTTGACTTCCTACTTTTGCATTCCAGTCCCCTGTGATGAAAAGACATCTTTTTGGGGTGTTAGTTCTAAAAGGTCTTGTAGATCTTCATAGAACCATTCAGCTTCAACTTCTTCAGTGTTACTGGTTGGGGCATAGGCTTGGATCACTGTGATATTGAATGGTTTGCCTTGGAAATGAACAGAGATCATTCTGTCGTTTTTGAGACTGCATCCAAGTACTGCATTTCAGACTCTTTTGTTGACTATGATGGCTACTCCATTTCTTCTCAGGGATTCCTGCCCACAGTAGTAGGTATAATGATCATCTGAGTTAAATTCACCCATTCCAGTCCAGTTTAGTTCACTGATTCTTAGAATGTCGACATTCACTCTTGCAATCTCCTATTTGACCACTTCCAATTTGCCTTGATTCATGGACCTAATATTCCTTGTTCCTATGTAATATTATTCTCTACAGCATCAGATTTTACTTCCATCACCAGTCACATCCACCACTGTTCATTGTTTTCACTTTGGCTGTATCTCTTCCTTCTTTCTGGAGTTATTTCTCCACTCTTCTTCAGTAGCATACTGGGGACCTACCATCCTTGGGAGTTCATTTTTCAGTGTCATCGTTTTGCCTTTTCATACTGCTCATGGGGTTCTGAAGGCAAGAATACCAAAGTGGTTTGCCATTCCCTTCTCCAGTGGACCACATTTTGTCAGAACTCTCCACCATGACTCATCTACCTTGTGTGGCCCAACATGGCATGGCTCATAGTTTCATTGAGTTAGACAAGGCTGTGGTCCATGTGATCAGTTTGGTTGGTTTTCTGTGGCTGTCATTTTCATTCCATTTGCCCTCTGATTGATAAGGATAAGAGGTTTATTGAGCTTCCTGATGGGACAGATTGATTGTTGGAGAATCTGGGTCTTATTCTGGTGGGAGAGGCCATGCTCAGTAAACGTTTTATCTAGTTTTTTTTTTTTTTTTTTTTTAATGGGTGGGACTGTGTTTTCTCCCTCTTGCTTGACCTGATACCAAATTATGGTTGAGGTAATGAAGATAATGGTGACCTCCTTCAAAAAGTCCCATGCAAACACTGCTGCACTCAGTGCCCCCATCCCTTCTGTAGCCCACATGCTGCATGACCCATGCCTTCACCAGAGATTCCTGGACATTCACAGACAAGTGTGGGTCAGTGTCTTGTATGGTCACTGCTCCTTTCTCTTGTGTCCTGGTGTGCAGAAGGTTTTGTTTGTGCCCTCCACAAGTGTATTTCCTTAGTCCTGTGTAAGTTCCGTAATCAAATCCCACTGGCCTCCAAGTCAAATTCCTTGTGAGTTCTCAGTCCCTTTGCTAGTTCCCCAGGTTGGAAAATCTGTTGTGGGTTCTAGAACTTTCTTAACAGTGAGAAGATTTCTTTGGTATAATTGTTTTGCAGTTTGTGGGTCACCTGCCCACTGGCTCTATAGTGGTATTAATGGCAACCTCCTCCAAGTGGGCTTATGGCACAGGCTGTCTGAGACAGATCTGCTGCACCCAGAATCCCTGCCGCTGCAGTAGGTCTCTGCTGACCTGTACCTCTATAGGAGACACTCGTACACTCAAACGAAGGTCTGCCTCAGTCTCTGTGGGGTCTCTGTGTCCTAGTGCATACAGGATTTTGTTTGAACCCTTTGAGTTCAAACAGTCTCCCCTTCAGTCTTCCTGGGGCTTCTCCTTTGACCTTGGATGTGGAGTATCTTTCTTTGGCAGGATTCGATATTCACCTGTCATTGACTGTTCAGCAGTGAGTTGTAATTCTGGAGTTCTCATAGGAGAAGATGAGTGCATGCCTTTTTACTCTGCCATCTGTTTTATCCACGGCAACGTGTGTATGTGGGGATGTCAGAGTCCAATGTTTTCTCCATGAAGTTGTTTGCCGTAAATGTTTTCCACAAGCATTTTGCCACAAAATTATCTGGCATTAAAGCAATTCTGTCATGAAAAATAAAACTGGTTGAAAGTTTTTGATTCAACAGTTTGATTTCAACTGGTTGAAATATGCTAGTGTATCTTCCAGTTACTGAAAAACTGACAAATGAGGATGATTTGCCTCAAGAGTTGGTTTCATATTTCATATATTTCCTGTTGGTTGGCCCGTTATAAGCCTCAAGTGAAGTGAAGTGAAGTGAAGTCACTCAGTCGTGTCTGACTCTTTGCAGTCTCATGGACTGTAGTCTACCAGGCTTCTTTGTCCATGAGATTTTCCAGGCAAGAGTACTGGAGTGGGCTGCCATTTCCTTCTCCAGGGAATCTTCCTGACCCAGGGATCGAACCCAGGTCTTCTGCATTGCAGGCAGATACTTTACCCTCTGAGCCACCAGGGAAGCCTTTATAAGCCTCAGTTCAGTTCAGTTCAGTCGTCCAGTCATGTCCAACTCTTTGTGACTTCATGAATCGCAGCACACCAGGCCTCCCTGTCCATCACCAACTCCTGGAGTTCACTCAGACTCACATCCATCAAGTCAGTNATTTTTGCAGAAAATCTCTTGATGTCTAAGCAGACATATGAAAAATAACATCAAAATATTTATCTAAAATATTTTTATTGATATATAATTGATTCACAGTGTTGTGTTGATTTCTGCTGTGCAGAAAAGTGACTCAATTATATATATACATATATATATATATACACACACATACACACATATCTTATTCTTTCCATATCTTGGTTTATCACAGGATGTCCTCCTGTGCTATACAGTAAGACGTTGTAAAGTGTTTATTTTAAATGAAATGAGAAATAAAACAAGATATAGTATTAAGGGCAATTGTATATGTAAAAAGTGAAATATACTGACACTGATTAAATTAAAAAATTATGAAATATGAATGTGATTGTGAAGGCATTTATGGTTGATAATGTGCCCTTACCTAGATCATCTCATGTGAAGTTTATGACACAGGGCAGGGATTGATATCAAATTTTTCCAGGTGAGGATGTAGGTTCAATAGGATTCAGTGTCTTGCTTAACATCATATGACTTACATGGGGCATAATTATGAACAGAAAACAGACTTAGGTTCCCGATTTCAGAGTTGCCTAGAACATATGAGGGTACAGGCTAGGAACCTCTGCTCCAGCTTCAAAGCTTTGGGCAAGACACTACTCAGCTGCACCTAGCTATTGTCTAATTTAGTTGTTGATCCTGAATCAGAGGTTTTTAGGGAAGGAGATTCAACATGATTTTTCTTTTCCTTTGGTGCAAAAGTCTTTTCTAATATTTAACAGCTGTTTTTTTTTTTCTTTTCCTGCTGCAATTTAAAACTAATTTATTATCTCTTGAAACATAAAACCAATTTTGATCACATTCTGTTTCATTTCCTAAAAGGTAGCCAATTCTATTTTATTTTACTATATTTATTTTGGACTTTCCTGATGGCTCAGAGGGTAAAATGTCTGCTTACAATGTGGAAGACCTGGGTTCGATCCCTGGATCAGGAAGATCCCCTGGAGAAGGAAATGGCACCCTACTCCAGTACTCTTGCCTGGAAAATTCCATGGACGGAGGAGCCTGGTACTGCTCCACATTTGAACTGCAGCACTCAGGATTTCTTAGCTGCTATAGCTCAGTTCAGTTCAGTCGCTCAGTCGTGTCCGACTCTGCGACCCCATGAATCACAGCACAGGTGGGATCTAAATTCCCTGACCGGGGATTGAAGCCATGCCCCCTGCTCTGGGAACATGGAGTCTTAGCCACTGGACCACCAGGGAAGTCCCTCAATTTCTATTTTAAATGTTATTCCTAATTCTTGAATTCGGTGGCTCTGCTCCAAATTCTCTACATGTTTCATCATCCTATAAATTTCCCAGTGATTATACAAGTAAAATCCTTTGTAACCGATATCAGTATAACATAATCACGCTGTTTAAAAAAGATTCCTTGACGTGGGATCAGGATGGTGAACAATGATGTTTTTCCCTCTTAGAGGAAATTATTTAAATACTTTTACCCTCTCCTTCCTCACCTAAGAAATGGAGGTAATCATGCATTGATTTTGACCTCACTGAGTTATGAAAAGCAAATGAGACCAAGCATGAACCACTTTGTAACTTGTAAGGATCTATAAAAATGAAAGATTTCCACCTAATATGAAGTTCTTGCAAGTCTAGGTGAAAAGTTGTTTTTCTGAAAGTCTGTCAGTTTTCCAAAGTTTTGTGGCTAATAAGAAACAAATGTGAAATAGAAAGGCCATACACTATGGATCAGACAGACCAGGGTGACTCCGGTTGTCATTTCATACCTGCTTGACCTTGGAATGTTAGAGTCATTCTGGTTCCCATCTCTTCACTGGTGACATCAGGATAATATGTCTCAGGACTGTTGAGAGGAATGAATAAATACAAATGGCACTGAATGAAAGGTAGCACTTGTTATCATGTTTTTTTAAAATGTGCACATAGTACCCTATTTTCCTGTAGTGTTATTGTGCAATCATTGTTAATGTAGATCATGACTAATGTGAGAATTCTGCATAATGTGCTGCTTCTAGGTGAGTGAATTCTTCAGACCATGCAGTNAACATGTTTTTTTAAATGTACACATTGTACCCTACTTTTCCTGTAGTGTTATTGTGCAATCATTGTTAATGTAGATCATGACTAATGTGAGAATTCTGCATAATGTGCTGCTTCTAGGTGAGTGAATTCTTCAGACCATGCAGTCCTTCCTCTTTGTTTCCTCTCTCCGGCCCACCTTTTTGAACTTATTCCAGCTATGCAGAGGAGGACAATGCCTTGCAGCACCAGAGTAGAAGGAACATTTGATCCATGAATGGGTACATGGAATGTAGTAGCTCCCCAGCTTGGAATGTTCACCTCTATGGTTCAGCGAGAAACATAAATGCTTCTCTGCATTTTTGTTGTATCTCTTTGTTGGAGTAATAATGGTGCTATTATTTACAAAAAATTAAAAAATATGCTGAAGTATAGTTGATTTACACTTTTGTGTTAGTTTCAGATGTAGAGCAAAACATATACATATACATATATATAATACTTTGCTTTATATATGTACATATATATGTATGTATATATATATATATTTTTTTCAGATTCTTTTCCATTTTAAGTTACTACAAGATATTGATTATAGTTCTCTGTGCCATACAGTAGGTCCTTATTGGTTATCTCTTTTATATACCGTAGTTTATATGTTAATCTCAAACTCCTAATTTATCCCTCTCCTCCCCTTTTCCTCTTTGATAACCACAAGTTTGTTTTCTGTGTCCATGAATCTATTTCTGTTTTGTAAGTAAGTTCATCTGAATCATTTTTTAGATTTCACATATAAGCATTTAGATAAAATTTTTACTTGTAGTTAACTGTTGAGAAACCCACTGTATAATAGTGAGCACATTATTAAAAAATTCAATGCCTTACAAATGTTTTATTAGTGAATTTTAGCATTTTTTGATGTGCATACATATTTATTGTTCTAAAGCTATACTTGTGACTTTTTAGTGTAGAAAAATTGTTCTGGACAACTTTAACTGGTAAAAGTTAAAACAGGTAATAAATGTATTATGAAAATGATTATATCTCATATTTACACAAATTTTTTGATATGCAAAATACTTACATGTATTCTTTGGACATTGCTGTCAACTCCCTGACTTATATATTATAATCCTTATTGATCATTAAGAAAGTTGAACACCGAAGAATTGATGTTTGTCACCTGCAGTGCTGGAGAAGACCCTTGAGAGTCCCTTGGACAGCAAGGAGATCAAACCAGTCTTCAAGGAAATCAATCCTGAATATTCATTGAAAGGACTGATGCTGAAGCTGAAGATCCAATATTTTGGCCATTTGATGTGAAGAGCTGACTCATCAGAAAAGACCCCGATGCTGGGAAAGATTGAGGGCAGGAGGAGAAGAGGGTGACAGAGGATGATATGGTTGGATGGCATCACTGATTACATGAACATGAACTTGAGCAATCTCCAGGAGATGGTGAAGGACAGGGAAGCCTGGTATGCTGCAATCCATGGGTTGCAAAAGTCTGACATGACTTTTCAACTGAACAATGAAATTATTTAGAAGTTGAAGTTGGGGCTGAAAGTGCTGAATGACCTGTCCAACACAGCATAGCCTATAAGTGGTGGAGCCAAACTGCAGTCTTCACATCAAAAAATTTCCACCAGCAGAACAGTAGTCATCTTGGTTTTGACAATTTATATAGAAGTGACTTGAATATCAGGCTACCTTGATTTCTTATATTAATTTTCATTAAAAATTGGCCCATCTGGGTTTTATAGAATAACTTTTTCCAAGTTAGTTCTGCATTTGATAAAAAAGCTCAAGTTATGAGGTAGGAAAATTGCAAATTTTCTTTGAATTAGTACATTCAATTATTCAGCTAATTATCTATCAAATTCCTGTTTTTCACCAGGCACTGTTCTAGGTACTAAGGTTAAAAAAGATGAATTAGACATGTTCTCTTTCTGCATGACAGCTTTAGCACATTAGAGGTGTGCACAGCTAACTTCACCCAAAATATATCCCAACATTTGGAAAATTTCTGTGTCTACAAGGCTTTTTAGAGCACACATTTAATGAATATTTGGGACATAATGGAGAAACAAGTTGAGGAAAAACAGAGAATATAGATGGATTACTGTGGCAGACACTAGACATAAAAATTCCTATTTATTATCTAATTTAATTTATATATAAATTCCATGAAATATATTTTATTATTCATATTTTACAAATGAAAAAGCTGAGGTTCAGAAAGGATGACTTTCAAATTATACAGCTAACAACTGACGGGGAATTTATATCTGAACCTGGACCTAACACCAGAGCAGAACTCCTTGTTCCTCCTCCTGACCAGCATGGAAAGTATACTGNCATATTTTACAAATGAAAAAGCTGAGGTTCAGAAAGGATGACTTTCAAATTATACAGCTAACAACTGACGGGGAATTTATATCTGAACCTGGACCTAACACCAGAGCAGAACTCCTTGTTCCTCCTCCTGACCAGCATGGAAAGTATACTGCAAATGGCCTTTTCCCTTACAGGCAAAACAAGGCTGTTCTTTCCTTGAATCACTGTCCTGTAATTTATTTTCTTAGCCTGCAACAAAACATCCATATTCATTTCTTGTAGGGCATCTATGTTTCTCACCAAGCTTATTAATCAAAGATAAACTATTTGAAAATAACTAGGCACTTTCTGTTGGCAGCATTTTTCTGTGATCCTGCTAACTCTCCTCTCCTCTCCTCTTCTCTCCTCTCCTCCATTTCCTGGTGCTGCTTTCTTTCTTTTTTTTTAAGAGTCTATATTAAACATGACCAGATGTATTAAGCAGAAGATACCTGCAATAAACTGCCTAAGAGCAGGGCTTAGAATTCAGATTCTTTCTTAGTAAGTCAAGGTCATTTTCAACCTTCTCTCTCCTTATTTCAGCCATTTCTGCCAGGTGGTCTCAGCTATAACTTACTAAAGATCTATCTATATATT
>SJYW01003154.1:1457563-1468152 GCA_006410735.1 Raphicerus campestris | reverse complement strand
ATAAGAGACACAGAGGTATAGAACGGACTTTTGGCTTCTGAGGGAGAGGGAGAGGGTGGGATGATTTGGGAGAATGGCACTGAAACATGTATACTATGATGTAAGAAATGAAGCGCCAGTCTATGTTCAATACAGGATACAGGATACTTGGGGCTGGTGTACGGGATGATCCGGGGAGATGGTGTGGGGAGGGAGGTGGGAGGGGGCTTCAGCATGGGGAGATCATGTACACCTGTGGCGGATTCATGTCAATGTATGGCAAAACCAATACAGTACTGTAAAATAGAATAAAGTATTAAATAAATTTTAAAAATAAATAAATAAATAAATAAATAAAAGAAAATTAGAGATACCAAGGGAACATTTCATGCAAAGATGGGCTCGATAAAGGACAGAAATGGTATAGCTCTAACGGAATCAGAAGATATTAAGAAGAGGTGGCAAGAATACACAGAACTATACAAAACAGATCTTCATGACCCAGATAATCACGATGGTGTGATCACTCACCTAGAGCCAGACATCCTGGGATGCAAAGTTTAGTGGGCCTTAGGAAGTATCACTGTGAACAAAGCTAGTGGAGGTGATGGAATTCCAGTTGAGCTATTTCAAATCCTGAAAGATGATGCTGTGAAAGTGCTGCACTCAACATGCCAGCAAATTTGGAAAACTCAGCAGTTTTCCAAAAACTCTGGAAAATGTCAGTTTTTGTTCCAATCCAAAAGAAAGTCAATGCCAACAAATGTTCAAAATACTGCACAATTGTACTCATCTCACACACTAACAAAGTAATGCTCAAAATTTTCCAAGCCAGGCTTCAACAGTATGTGAACTGAGAACATCCAGATGTTCAAGCTGGATTTAGAAAAGATAGAGGAACCAGAGATCAAAATGCCAACATCCATTGGACATAGAAATTGCAAGAGAGTTAGAAAAACATCTACTTCTGCTTTATTGGCTATGCCAAAGCCTTTGACTGTGTGGATCACAATAAGCTGTGGAAAATTCTGAGAGAGTTGGGAATACCAGACCACCTGGCCTACCTCCTGATCTGTATGCAGGTCAGGAAGCAACAGTTAGAACTAGACATGGCACAACAGACTGGATCCAAATAGGAAAAGGAGTACATCAAGGTTGTATATTGTCAGCCTGCTTATTTAACTTCTATGCAGAGTACATTATGAAAAACGCTGGGCTGGATGAAGCACAAGCTGGAATCAAGATTGCCGGGAGAAATATCCATAACCTCAGATATGCAGATGACACCACCCTTATGGCAGAAAGTGAGGAAGAAGTAAAGAGCCTCTTGATGAAACTGAAAGAGGAGAGTGAAAAAGTCAGCTTAAGGCTCAACTTTCAGAAAACAAAGATCATGGCATCCAGTCCAATCACTTCATGGGAAGTAGATGGGAAATGATGGAAACAGTGATAGACTTTATTTTTTGGGCTCCCAAATCACTGCAGATGGTGACTGCAGCCATGAAATTAAAAGATGCTTGCTTCTTGGAAGAAAAGCTATGACCAAGTTAGACAGCATATTAAAATGCAGAGACATTACTTTGCCAACAAAGGTCCATCTAGTCAAGGCTATGGTTTTGTCAGTGGTCATGTGTGGATGTGAGAGTTGGACTATCAAGAAAGCTGAACACTGAAGAATTGATGCTTTTGAACTGTGGTGTTGGAGAAGACCTTGGAGCCCCTTGTACTGCAAGGAGATCCAACCAGTCCATTCTAAAGGAGATCAGTTCTAGGATTTCTTTGGAAGGAATGATGCTAAAGCTGAAACTCTGGTACTTTGGCCACATCATGCGAAGAGTTGACTCACTGGAAAAGACTCTGATGCTGGGAGGGATTGGGGGCAGGAGGAGAAGGGGACGACAGAGGATGAGATGTTTGGATGGCATCACCGACTTGATGGACATGAGTTTGAATAAACTCTGGGAGTTGGTGATGGACAGGGAGGCCTGGTGTGGTGCATTACATAGAGTTACTAAGAGTTGGACATGACTGAGCGACTGAACTGAACTGAGCAGTCCAGTTTGTTATTCATTCTTTTTCTATTATAAGGAATTAATGAGGGGAGCAGAAGATTTAGAAAGATGCGGTTTAAACAGTATTTAAGTCTACTGTTTGTTGAAAAATGTATTGGGGATGCTTTGGGGGAAAATCTGAGTTAAATAAATTTACCAGTTTCCTACGATAGTCTAACATGAAAGATGAAGGAGATACGATATACCGCATTTCCCATAGTAATTTGATCAGGGAATCTCCTTTCATTTGCACAGATTTATTTTTGAAGCACGTTTCTTTCTTTCTTTTTTTTTTTGAGGAAGAGAATTTGGAAAATTGTCCATAATAAACAATTTCCTAAATGTCTATTCTTAATCTCTGACTCACTGCTTTTCTCCTTCTTTAATATAATTATCTTTATTTCAGTTCCATGTCATCTTGATATTATATGAAATTCCTCTCTGATTCATTCCATAAGGCAATCTATCTTGAAAGTACTATTAATTATAGGTCTTAGGAAAAGCAATATAATACATTCCTGATTATTATAAGTACTTATTAATGTAGCTTTTCATAAGGTCTGTATTTGTATGGCTTTCCTCATCCACAAGTGTTGACTCTTGGCAGCAGTCATTTTACATACACACACACACATATTTTAATATATATATAATGTCATTATATGTAATATAACAATATGATGTATATTATATTACTATATCTAAGTGACATTGCTCAGTCGTGCCCGACTCTTTGCGACCCCGTGGACAAGGCTCCTCTGTCAGATACGTGTTCCATTCAATAGGGTTTGATGACTGTATGCAGCCAAAATGAAGTATAGAAGATTCCCATCTCCCCAGAAAATTCTCTTAAGCCCCTTCCCACACTTCCATTGAGTATATTTTCTGATTTATTTTTAAACCTATTCTTATATTTCCTATAAATTAAATAATTTAGATGGTACATTTTCATTTCTAACTTCTTTTTGTGCCTTATACAACTTGCTTTTGATACTCATCCATGTTATTCTATGTATTATCTGCTTAGGCCTTCATATTTCAGAGTAGTAATCCATTTTATGAATATATCACATTTTGTTTAACAATTCTCTTTTGAAGAACATTTGAATTATTTGCAGTGTTTGTTTTTTATGACTAATGTCATCAGAAACATTCTTAAACAGACCTTTTGTTTGGTCATTTCTCATGAGTAAATGTCTAAGAATGGAATTATTAATTAATAGGGCAGCTGTATATTTAAGTTTATAGGATATTGCCAAATAATTTCCCAAAGCAATTTTATTACCTTTCATTTCACCAAAAATATATGAGTCCCAACTTTCCAGCATATTTGCTGACATCTGACATCTGTATTGTTGTTCTTTGAAACTTCAGCCATTTTAGTGAATGTGAAATGGTATCATCTTTTAAAATTTACATTTCCCTTATGATCCCACTTGAACAACTTCTCATATTCTTATTCATATTTTTAAAATATTTTCTTTGGTGAAATGTTTGTTCAGATCTTTTGCCCAGTTTTGTTGGTCTTTTGACTATTGACTTATAGGTGCTCTTTCTGTATGCTGGAAAAAGAATTCTTTATCACATATGTTTATTGCAAATATTTCCTCCCAGACTGTGGCTTGCCTACTTATTTTCTTCCTGGTGTATTTTGATAAGCAGAAAGTCTAATTTCAGTGAAGTCTAGTTTATCTATATTCCCTCATATGGTACTAGTCTTTTGTCTTCCATTGATTTATGTAGTGTTTCTGGTAGTCATATTGGCATTATGTGATTTTATTTCTGTGGTTTTAGACAGTCGTAAAATTCTACTAGTAATCATTTTTAAAGTTATTTATTTTAAATTGATTGATGATTGCCTTATAATATTGGTTTGATCTCTGCCATACGTCACTATGAATTAGACATATATGTACATATATCCCTTCCCTCTTGAACCTCCTTCCCACCTCCCACACTTTCCCACCCTTCTAGGTTGTCACAGAGCCCTAGGCTAACACTCATTTATGCTGCTAATAATCCCTAGCCTCAATTCTGAACCAGACACTGTATTAGTCTCTGGAAACACAATGAAAATCAACAGTCATTGTCCCTATCATTAGAGTTGGATTAGCTGGTTAGCTCAGTAATTGAAATCTAAAGTGGCTCAGATCTAGGGATACATATATAATCTTACAAAACCAGAATTCTGTGATAAGGCTAACTTCAGTCAGTTCAGTTCAGTCACTCAGTCATGTCCAACTCTTTGAGACCCCACACACTGCTAACTTCAGGATTTATTAATTCTGTGGCTCAATGTTGTCATAGAGGTTTTTTTTTTTTTTNAGTAATCCATTTTATGAATATATCACATTTTGTTTAACAATTCTCTTTTGAAGAACATTTGAATTATTTGCAGTGTTTGTTTTTTATGACTAATGTCATCAGAAACATTCTTAAACAGACCTTTTGTTTGGTCATTTCTCATGAGTAAATGTCTAAGAATGGAATTATTAATTAATAGGGCAGCTGTATATTTAAGTTTATAGGATATTGCCAAATAATTTCCCAAAGCAATTTTATTACCTTTCATTTCACCAAAAATATATGAGTCCCAACTTTCCAGCATATTTGCTGACATCTGACATCTGTATTGTTGTTCTTTGAAACTTCAGCCATTTTAGTGAATGTGAAATGGTATCATCTTTTAAAATTTACATTTCCCTTATGATCCCACTTGAACAACTTCTCATATTCTTATTCATATTTTTAAAATATTTTCTTTGGTGAAATGTTTGTTCAGATCTTTTGCCCAGTTTTGTTGGTCTTTTGACTATTGACTTATAGGTGCTCTTTCTGTATGCTGGAAAAAGAATTCTTTATCACATATGTTTATTGCAAATATTTCCTCCCAGACTGTGGCTTGCCTACTTATTTTCTTCCTGGTGTATTTTGATAAGCAGAAAGTCTAATTTCAGTGAAGTCTAGTTTATCTATATTCCCTCATATGGTACTAGTCTTTTGTCTTCCATTGATTTATGTAGTGTTTCTGGTAGTCATATTGGCATTATGTGATTTTATTTCTGTGGTTTTAGACAGTCGTAAAATTCTACTAGTAATCATTTTTAAAGTTATTTATTTTAAATTGATTGATGATTGCCTTATAATATTGGTTTGATCTCTGCCATACGTCACTATGAATTAGCCATATATGTACATATATCCCTTCCCTCTTGAACCTCCTTCCCACCTCCCACACTTTCCCACCCTTCTAGGTTGTCACAGAGCCCTAGGCTAACACTCATTTATGCTGCTAATAATCCCTAGCCTCAATTCTGAACCAGACACTGTATTAGTCTCTGGAAACACAATGAAAATCAACAGTCATTGTCCCTATCATTAGAGTTGGATTAGCTGGTTAGCTCAGTAATTGAAATCTAAAGTGGCTCAGATCTAGGGATACATATATAATCTTACAAAACCAGAATTCTGTGATAAGGCTAACTTCAGTCAGTTCAGTTCAGTCACTCAGTCATGTCCAACTCTTTGAGACCCCACACACTGCTAACTTCAGGATTTATTAATTCTGTGGCTCAATGTTGTCATAGAGGTTTTTTTTTTTTTTTTCATCTCTCTGCCCTGCCATCCTCACTCAGATTGCCTGTATCCTCAGGCTATAAGCAAGGTGATTACTGCAGTTTAAGGCATTACAATGAGACAGAATGATGCCAAGAGGTGGACGATAACTTGGTTTTACTTTTAGCTCTAGTTTTAGAGTAAGGATTTTAAAAATTCTTTTCCTAGAGTCACTTCAATGGACTCACTTATGTCTCACTGAAAAGAATCAAATCTGTTCCAGAGATAAACATTGGCCAGGGGAGTGAGATTGCTCTTAGATCAACCAAATCCCCTTCTGGACCTGGGCAGAGGCTACTCCTGCTGAGGCACATGAAAATTTGTGGAAATGACCAGTTAGTCTCCCACCAGGAAGCTGCCATAAGCCTCTTATACTTGTCCATTAGAGGGCAGACAGAATGAAAACCACAATCACAGAAAACTAATAAACTGATGACAGGGACCACAGCCTTGTCTAATTCAATGAAACTATGAGCCATGCCGTGTATGACCACTCAAGGCAGACGGGACATGGTGGAGAGTTCTGACAAAATGTGGTCCATTGGAGACAGGAATGGCAAACCATTTCAGTATTCTTGCCTTGATAACTCCATGAACAGTATTGAAAGGCAAAAGATATGACTCTGAAAGATGAACTTCCCAGATCAGTAGGTGCCCAATATGCTACTGGAGAAGAGTGGAGAAATAACTCCAGAAAGAAATAAAGAGATGGAGCCAAAGTGAAAACAATACTCAGTGGTGGATGTGACTGGTGATGGAAGTAAGTCCAATGTTGTAAAGAACAATATTGCATAGGAACCCGGACTGTAAGGTTTGTGAATCAAAGTAAATTAGAAGTGGTCAAACAGGAGATTGCAAGAGTGAAGATTGACATTTTAGGAATCTGAACTAAAATGAACCAGAATTGGTGGATTTAACTCAGATGACTGTTACATCTACCAGTGTGGGCAATGATCTCTTAAAAGAAATGGAGCAGCCCTAATGGTCAACAAAAGACTCCAAAATGCAAAATAACAGAATGATCTCTATTCATTTCCAAGGCAAACCATTCAATAACACAGTATGCCCAACCACTAATGTTGAAGAAGCTGAAGGTGAACTGTTTTGTGAAGACCTACAAGACATTCTAGAACTAACATCCCCAAAAGACGTCATTTTCATCATAGGGGGCTGGAATGCAAAAGTAGGAAGGCAAGAGATACCTGGAGTAACAGGCAAGTTTGGCCTTGGAATGAAGCAGGGGAAAGCCTAATGGAGTTTTGCCAAGAGAATGCACTGGTCATAGCAAACACCCTCTTCCAACAACACAAGAGATTGATTATACTCTTTGTAGTCAAAGATGGAGAAGCCCTATACATACACTCAGCAAAAACAAGACTGGGAGATGACTGTGGCTCAGATCATGAACTCCTCATTGTCAAATTCAAACTTGAATTGAAGAAAGTAGGGAAAACCACTAGACCATTTAGGTATGACCTAAATCAAATCCCCTACGATTATACAGTGAAAGTGAGAAATAGATTTAAGAGATTAGAATTGATAGAGTGCCTGAAGAACTATGGATGGAGGTTCATAACATTGTATAGGAGGCAGTGATCAAGATCATTCCCAAGAAAAAGAAATGCAAAAAAGTAAAATGGTTGTTCGAGGAGGCCTTACAAAGAGCTGAGAAAAGAAGAGAAGTGAAAGGCAAAGGAGGAAAGGAAAGATATACCCATCTGAATGCAGAGTTGCAAAGAATAGCCAAGGAGAAATAAGAAAGCCTTTCTCAGTGATCAATGCAAAGAAATAGAAGAAAATAATAGAATAGGGAGACTAGAGACCTCTTCAAGAAAATTAGAGATACCAAGGGAACATTTCATGCAAGGATGGGAACAACAACGGACAGAAATGGTATGGACCTAACAGAAACAGAGGATATTAAGAAGAGGTGGCAAGAATACACAGAAGAACTATACAAAAAAGATTTTCATGACCCAGAAAACCACGATGGTGTGATTACTTACCTAGGATCAGACATCCTGGAATGTGAACTCAAGTGGGCCTTAGGAAGCATCATTATGAACAAAGCTAGTGGAGGTGATGCAATTCCAGTTGAGCTATTTCAAATCCTAAAAGATGATGGAATTTAGAAAGATGGTAATGATATGCAAGAGAGTATATCATTATGCTCTCTGTATGCGAGAGCACCCTGTATGCGAGAGAGCAAAAGAGACACAGATGTATAGAACAGTCTTTTGGACTCTGTGGGAGAGGGAGAGGGTGGGATGATTTGGGAGAATGGCATTGAAACATGTATAATATCATATACGAAATGAATCACCAGTCTAGGTTTGATGCAGGATACAGGATGCTTGGGGCTGGTGAACTGGGATGACCCAGATAGATGGTATTGGGATGGAGGTGGGAGGGGGGGTTCAGGATTCAGAACACATGTACACCCATGGTGGATACATGGTGATGTATGGCAAAACCAATACAGTATTGTAAAATAAAGTAAAAAAAATAAAAGGTGACTCTGTGAAAGTGCTGCACTCAATGTGCCAGCAAATTTGGAAAGCTCAGCAGTGGTCACAGGACTGGAAAAGGCCAGTTTTCATTCCACTCCCAGAGAAGACAGTGCCAAAGAATGCTCAAACTACTGCACACTTGCACTCATCTCACACACTAGCAAAGTAATACTCAAAATTCTGCAAGCCAGGCTTCAGCAGTATGTGAAATGAGAACATCCAGATGTTCAAGCTGGATTTAGAAAAGGCAGAGGAACCAGAGATCAAGTTGAAAACATCCATTGGATCATCGAAAAAGCAAGAGAGTTCCAGAAAAACATCTACTTCTTTATTGACTATGACAAAGCCTTTGACGGTATGATCACAGCAAACTGTGGAAAATTCTCTAAGAGATGAGAATACCAGACCCCTGAGAAATCTGTATGCAAATCAAGAAACAGCAGTTAGAACCGGACATGGCAAAGGACAGGTTCCAAATTGGGAAAGGAGTATGTAAAGAATTTATATTGTCACCCTGTTTGTTTAACTTATATGCAGAGTACATCATGTGAAATGCCAGGCTGGATGTAGCACAAGCTGGAATCAAGAATGCTGGGAGAAACATCAATAACCTCAGATGAAACCACTGTTATGGCAGAAAGTGAAGAACTAAAGATTCTCTTGATGAAAGTGAAAGAGAAATGTGAAAAAGCTAGCCTAAAACTCAACATTCATAAAACGAAGACCAAGGCATCCAGTCCCATCACTTCATGTCAATTAGATGGGGAAACAATGGAAACTGACAGATTTTATTTTCTTGGGTTCCAGAATCACTGCAGATTGNCTAGGTTTGATGCAGGATACAGGATGCTTGGGGCTGGTGAACTGGGATGACCCAGATAGATGGTATTGGGATGGAGGTGGGAGGGGGGGTTCAGGATTCAGAACACATGTACACCCATGGTGGATACATGGTGATGTATGGCAAAACCAATACAGTATTGTAAAATAAAGTAAAAAAAATAAAAGGTGACTCTGTGAAAGTGCTGCACTCAATGTGCCAGCAAATTTGGAAAGCTCAGCAGTGGTCACAGGACTGGAAAAGGCCAGTTTTCATTCCACTCCCAGAGAAGACAGTGCCAAAGAATGCTCAAACTACTGCACACTTGCACTCATCTCACACACTAGCAAAGTAATACTCAAAATTCTGCAAGCCAGGCTTCAGCAGTATGTGAAATGAGAACATCCAGATGTTCAAGCTGGATTTAGAAAAGGCAGAGGAACCAGAGATCAAGTTGAAAACATCCATTGGATCATCGAAAAAGCAAGAGAGTTCCAGAAAAACATCTACTTCTTTATTGACTATGACAAAGCCTTTGACGGTATGATCACAGCAAACTGTGGAAAATTCTCTAAGAGATGAGAATACCAGACCCCTGAGAAATCTGTATGCAAATCAAGAAACAGCAGTTAGAACCGGACATGGCAAAGGACAGGTTCCAAATTGGGAAAGGAGTATGTAAAGAATTTATATTGTCACCCTGTTTGTTTAACTTATATGCAGAGTACATCATGTGAAATGCCAGGCTGGATGTAGCACAAGCTGGAATCAAGAATGCTGGGAGAAACATCAATAACCTCAGATGAAACCACTGTTATGGCAGAAAGTGAAGAACTAAAGATTCTCTTGATGAAAGTGAAAGAGAAATGTGAAAAAGCTAGCCTAAAACTCAACATTCATAAAACGAAGACCAAGGCATCCAGTCCCATCACTTCATGTCAATTAGATGGGGAAACAATGGAAACTGACAGATTTTATTTTCTTGGGTTCCAGAATCACTGCAGATTGTGGCAGAAGGTCTCAGAAGAAACCCGAGGGAGAAATGGAATTCTCAACATATCAGCCAAATAAAGGGTAAAGAAAAGACTCAGAAAGAAAGTAACAATTGATGAAACCAAATTCAGGAGTATGTATGTGAGCTCTTCCTGTAGAAAGAAGTGTGAGTTTTCTTTTTTTTTTTTTTAATTTTTATTAATACTATATTTTGCTTTACAATACTGTATTGGTTTTGCCATACACTGACATGAATCCACATGAGTTTTCAAATCTTAACAAAAGAAGCAGCTCTCCAGTTAATGTGAAGACAAGAACAACAAAGAATGAAATGAAATTCATGGTTCTTTTAAGAAATGCTCAGTCTGGTCAGAGCAATAGAAATGGTTAATCTTTTTTTTTAACTCAAATCCCTGATAATTATTAATTACTTGTCACAGTGGGAGAGAAATGCTATGGGGAAAAAAAAAAACTGTGAATTCTCAAAAATATGGTCAAAATAAGCATAAGAGAATAGAATGTAAACAACATTTTTTGTGGACATAGGAAAAATGTATTTATGTGAAAGGAATTTGTTGCAGTCATAGGGGTTTACTCTTCCTTTTCTGTTTTTTTTTTTTT
>SJYW01003154.1:1417298-1428665 GCA_006410735.1 Raphicerus campestris | reverse complement strand
TGAAATCAGATTGATTATATTCTTTGCAGCCAAAGATGGAGAAGCTCTATACAGTCAACAAAAACAAGATTGGGAGCTGACTGGCTCAGATCATGAACTCCTTATTGCCAAATTCAGACTAAAACTGAAGAAAGTAGGGAAAACCACTAGACCATTCGGGTATGACCTAAATCAAATCCCTTATAATTATACAGTGGAAGTGAGAAATAGATTTAAGGGACTAGATCTGATAGAGTGCCTGATGAACTATGGACTGAGGCTTGTGACATTCTACAGGAGACAGGGATCAAGGCCATCCCCATGGAAAAGAAATGCAAAAAAGCAAAATGGCTGTCTGGGGAGGCCTTACAAATAGCTGTGAAAAGAAGCAAATGGCAAAGGAGAAAAGGAAAGATATAAGCATCTGAAAGCAGAGTTCCAAAGAACAGCAAGAGATAAGAACACCTTCCTCACCCATCAACGCAAAGAAATAGAGGAAAACAACAGAATGGAATGATGCTAAAGCTGAAACTTCAGTACTTTGGCCACCTCATGCGAAGAGTTGACTCACTGGAAAAGACTCTGATGCTGGGAAGGATTGGGGGCAGGAGAAGAAGGGGATGACAGAGGATGAGCTGGCTGGATGGCATCACTGAATGGATGGTCCTGAGTCTGAGTGAACTCTGGGAGTTGGTGATGGACAGGGAGGCCTGCCATGCTGTGATTCATGGGATCGCAGAGTCAGACACGATTGAGTGACTGGACTGAAGTGAACTGAGGCTTTTTAGATGTCCTGAGGTGACAATGTATTATAAAAAATAGAACTCTTGAATTAATCAATTTGTAACTATCTTTGTTATAATAGATTTTTCTTTAAAAAAAGGCAGCATCTTGTACCTATTAAACTGTCTCTGAGAAATGTACCTCAGGACTTGTTCATTTAGGTTGGCAGCTGAGGGTTGGAAGTAAGTACAGAGGGAGGGCTGTATGCGGATGTGTTCATGTTTCTCTTTTGATGATAACCATCGATGTGTGCATCTCCCGGCTGTACTGCAGAAATGCATTGTTAAAGAATTCAGCAGAAACATACCTCCTTGCTAAAACCTTAATAGTTTAGATCTCATGATGAATCCTCTTATGAGCATTATACTTTGTGTTCTCTGTTGCTTTATGTCTCATTTTTAGTTGAACATTAAGGGAATGTAGTATTTTAATCATAGCTCTGCCAATATGTTTATATAGAGGCCTGTTGCCATTTTTGTCTTTGAAATTTTTGTTGCCAAGAAAGGCAAGATTACTTTTTTTTTTCCTTCCAGATTGAGTTGGTGTATTCTTGGTTATCAAAATACTCAGGGTTGGGACTTTGAAGTGGTAAATAGTCCTGATGTGTGAAACAAGATGATACATAACTGTATAATCTTAATTACATAAAAATGGATGCTTAATTGTGAAAATATCCATGGTTAAACTGCTTGTGATTATGAATGACTTTCTTCTTGTGTTTTTTGGTTTCCTATTATGTACATGTTAACTTTTAAGAAATAAATATTATTTTAAAACCTCTTTTAAAAAGGCAGAGAAATNCATAAAAATGGATGCTTAATTGTGAAAATATCCATGGTTAAACTGCTTGTGATTATGAATGACTTTCTTCTTGTGTTTTTTGTTTTCCTATTATGTACATGTTAACTTTTAAGAAATAATATTATTTTAAAACCTCTTTTAAAAAGGCAGAGAAATATTCAGCAGGTGAAGGAATATGATAAAAAAACAAACAAACAACCCCACCAAACCAAACAAAAGAGGAGGAGATGGGGAGTCTATCTGAAAAAGAATTCAGAATAATGATAGTAAAGATGGTCCAAAATCTTGAAAACAAAATGGACCTATAGATAAAATAGATTAGAGAGAAGAACTGAGACGATGCAAGAAATGTTTAACAAGGACCTAGAAGAAATACAGAAAAACCAATCAATGATGAATAATGCAATAACTGAGATCAAAAGCATTCTAGAGGGAAATATTAGTAGACTGACTGAAGCAGGAGAGAGGATAAGTGAATGGAAGATAGAATGGTGGAAGTAAATGAAGCAGAGAGGAAAAAAGAAAAAAAAAGAAAGAAAAGAAATGAGGACAACCTCAGAGACCTCTGGAACAATGTAAAATGCTCCAACATTTGAATGATAGGTGTCTCAGAAGAAGACAAAAATAAAGGGCATGAGAAAATACTTGAGCAGATAGTAGCTGAAAACTTCCCTTTTCAAGAAACCCAGAGAGTCCAAAACAGGATAAACCCAGGGTGAAACACCCCAAGACACATATTAATCAAACTAACAAAGATCAAACACAAAGAGCAAATATTTAAAGCAGCAAGGGAAAAGCAACAAATAACACACAAGGGGATAACACACATAGGGATAACAGCTGATCTTTCAATAGAAACTCTCCAGGCTAGAAGGGCATGGCAGGACATGCTTAAAGTGATGAAAGAGAAAAACCTACAACCAAGATTACTCTACCCAGAAAGGATCTCATTCAGATGTGAAGGAGAAATAAAAAGCTTTATAAACAAGCAAAAGCTGAGAGAATTCAGCACCACAAAACCAGCTCTTCAAAAAATGATAAAGGATCTCCTCTAGACAGAAAACACAGTAAAGGTTTATAAAAATGAACTCAAAACAACAAAGTAACTTATCAATAATTACCTTAAATGTAAATGAGCTAAATGCTCCAACCAAAACACAAAGACTGGCCAAGTGGATACAAAAATAAGACCTTTATATATGCTGTCTTAAAGAGACCCACCTCAAACCCAGGGACACATACAGACTGAAAGTGAAGGGCTGGTAAAAGATACTTCATGCAAATGGGGACGAAAAGAAAGCAGGAGTAGCAGATATCTGATAAAACAGACTTTGAAATAAAGACCATGATAAGAAACAAAGAAAGACACTACTTTGTGTCCTAAAATAATCAAAGGATCAATCCAAGAAAAAGGTATAACAATTATAAATACATATGCACCCAACAGAGGAGCACATCAATATGTAAGGCAGATGCTAAGAATGAAAGGGAAAATTAAGAGTAACACAATAATAGTGGGGGACCTTAATACCCCACTCTAAACCTATGGATTGATTATCCAAACAGAAAATTAGCAAGGAAATCCATACTCTAAATGATACAATGGACCAGTTAGACTTAATTGATGACTTTAGGGCATTTTGCCTCACCCCAGAAAAGGTTTTTGCTTTCTTCTCAAGTGCACATGGAATATTCTCCAGGGGCGATCACATCCTAGACCATAAATCAAGCCTCAGTTAAAAAAAAAAAGATCATTTCAAGCATCTTTTCTGATCACAATGTGTAAGATTAGATGTCAACTACAGGGGAAAATCTATTAAAAATACAAACATATGGAGGTTAAACAACATGATTCTGAATAACCAACAGATCATGGGAGAAATCAAAAAGGAAATAAAATATGCATAGAAACAAATGAGAATGAAAAAATGACAACCCAAACCTATGTGATTCAGTAACAGAAGTGCTAAGAGAGAGATTCATAGCAATACAAGCCTATTTCAAGAAACAAGAGAAACATCAAATAAACAACCAAACTTTATCCCTAAAGCAACTAGAAATAAAAGAACCCCAAAGTTAGTAGAAGGAAAGAAATCATAAACATCAGAGCAGAAATAAATGAAAAAGAAATAAAGAAGATAACAAAAGTCAACAAAACTAAAAGTTGGTTCTTTGAGAATATACTTAAAATAGATAAACCATTAGCCAGACTCGTCAAGAAAAGGGACCAGAACCAAATCAATAAAATCAGAAATGAAAATGGAGAAATCACAAAAGACAACACAGATACAAAAGATCATGAGACTGCTATGAGCAATTACATGCCAATAAAATGGNCTTTCCTCTTTCACTTTCATCAAAAAGCTCTTTAGTTCTTCTTCACTTTCTGCCATAAGGGTGGTGTCATCTGCACATCTGAGGTTTATGTTATTTCTCTGGCAATCTTGATTCCAGCTTGTGTTTCTTCTAGTCCAGCATTTCTCATAATGTACTCTGCATATAAGTTAAATATACAGGGTGACAGTATACAGCCTTGACGTACTCCTTTTCCTATTTGGAACCAGTCTGTTGTTCCATGTCCAGTTCTAACTGTTGCTTCCTGACCTGCATACGGGTTGCTCAAGAAGCAGATCAGGTGGTCTGATATTCCCATCTCTTTCAGAATTTTCCACAGTTTCTTGTGATCCACACAGTCAAAGGCTTTGGCATAGTCAATAAAGCAGAAATAGAGGTTTTTCTGGAACTCTCTTGCTTTCTCCAGCTTGAACATCAGGGAGTTCACGGTTCACGTATTGATGAAGCCTGGCTTGGAGAATTTTGAGCAGTTCTTTACTTGCATGTGTGATGAGTGCAATTGTGCGGTAGTTTGAGCATTCTTCGGTATTGCCTTTCTTTGCAATTGGAATGAAAACTGAGCTTTTCCAGTCCTGTGGCCACTGCTGAGTTCTCCAAATTTGCTGGCATATTGAGTGCAGCACTTTCACTGCATCATCTTTCAGGAGTTGAAACAGCTCAACTGAAATTCCATCACCTCCAGTAGCTTTGTTCATAGTGATGCTTTCTAAGGCCCACTTGACTTCACATTCCAAGATGTCTGGCTCTAGATTAGTGATCACATCATCATGATTATCTGGGTCGTGAAGATCTTTTTTGTACAGTTCTTCTGTGTATTTTTGCCACCTCTTTTTAATATCTTCTGCTTCTGTTAGGTCCATATCATTTCTGTCCTTTATCGAGTCCATCTTTGCATGAAATGTTCCCTTGGTATCTCTAATTTTCTTGAAGAGATCTCTAGTCTTTCCCATTCTGTTTTTTTTTCCTCTATTTGTTTGCATTGATTGCTGAAGAAGGCTTTCTTATCTCTTCTTGCTGTTCTTTGGAACACTGCATTCAGATGCCTATATCTTTCCTTTTTTCCTTTGCTTTTCGCCTCTCTTCTTTTCACAGCTATTTGTAAGGCCTCCCCAGACAGCCATTTTGCTTTTTTGCATTTCTTTTCCATGGGGATGGTCTTGATCCCTGTCTCCTGTGCAATGTCATGAACCTCATTCCATAGTTCATCAGGCACTCTGTCAGATCTAGGCCCTTAAATCTATTTCTCACGTCCACTGTATAATCATAAGGGATTTGATTTAGATCATACCTGAATGGTCTAGTGTTTTTCCCTACTTTCTTTGAGTCTGAATTTGGTAATAAAGAGTTCATGAGCTACAGTCAGCTCCTGGTCTTGTTTTTGTTGACTGTATAATATATATGTGTGAATATAGTGTATTGGTGTTTTTCTTTCTGGCTTACTTCACTCTGTATAATAGGCTCCAGTTTCATCCACCTCATTCAAATTGATTCAAATGCATCCTTTTTAATAGCTGAGTAATATTCCATTGTGTATATGTACCACAGCTTTCTTATCCAGTCATTTGTCAATGAACATCTAGGGTGTGTCCATGTCCTAGCTATTGTAAACACTGTTGCAGTGAACACTGTAGTACACGTGTCTCTTTCAATTCTGGTTTCCTCAGTGTATACGCCCAGCAGTGGGATTGCTGTGTCATATGGCAGTTCTATTTCCAGTTATTTAAGGAATCTCCACACTGTTCTCCATAGAGGCTGTACTAGTTTGCATTCCCACCAACAGTGTAAGAGGGTTCCGTTTTCTCCACACCCGCTCTAGCATTTATTGTTTATAGACTTTTGATAGCAGCCATTCTAACTGCNGAACACTGCATTCAGATGCCTATATCTTTCCTTTTTTCCTTTGCTTTTCGCCTCTCTTCTTTTCACAGCTATTTGTAAGGCCTCCCCAGACAGCCATTTTGCTTTTTTGCATTTCTTTTCCATGGGGATGGTCTTGATCCCTGTCTCCTGTGCAATGTCATGAACCTCATTCCATAGTTCATCAGGCACTCTGTCAGATCTAGGCCCTTAAATCTATTTCTCACGTCCACTGTATAATCATAAGGGATTTGATTTAGATCATACCTGAATGGTCTAGTGTTTTTCCCTACTTTCTTTGAGTCTGAATTTGGTAATAAAGAGTTCATGAGCTACAGTCAGCTCCTGGTCTTGTTTTTGTTGACTGTATAATATATATGTGTGAATATAGTGTATTGGTGTTTTTCTTTCTGGCTTACTTCACTCTGTATAATAGGCTCCAGTTTCATCCACCTCATTCAAATTGATTCAAATGCATCCTTTTTAATAGCTGAGTAATATTCCATTGTGTATATGTACCACAGCTTTCTTATCCAGTCATTTGTCAATGAACATCTAGGGTGTGTCCATGTCCTAGCTATTGTAAACACTGTTGCAGTGAACACTGTAGTACACGTGTCTCTTTCAATTCTGGTTTCCTCAGTGTATACGCCCAGCAGTGGGATTGCTGTGTCATATGGCAGTTCTATTTCCAGTTATTTAAGGAATCTCCACACTGTTCTCCATAGAGGCTGTACTAGTTTGCATTCCCACCAACAGTGTAAGAGGGTTCCGTTTTCTCCACACCCGCTCTAGCATTTATTGTTTATAGACTTTTGATAGCAGCCATTCTAACTGCTGTGAGATGGTACCTCATTGTGGTTTTGATTCGCATTTCTCTGATAATGAGTGATGTTGAGCATCTTTTCATGTGTTTGTTAGCCATCTGCATGTCTTCTTTGGAGAAATGTCTCTTTAGTTCTTTGGCCCATTTGTTGATTGGGTCATTTATTTTTCTGGAATTGAGCTGCAGGAGCTGCTTGTATATTTTTGAGATTAATTCTTTGCCAGTTGCTTTGTTTGCTATTATTTTCTCCCATTCTGAAGGCTGTCTTTTCACCTTGCTTATAGTTTCCTTCATTGTGCCAAAGCTTTTAAGTTTAATTAGGTTCAACTTGTTTAGTTTTGCTTTTATTTCCATTACTCTGGTGGTGGATATTAGAGGATCCTGCTGTGATTTATGTCAGAGAATGTTTTGCCTATGTTTTCCTCTTGGAGTTTTATAGTTTCTGGTCTTACCTTTATGTTTGTGCCAGTACTATACTGTCTTGATGACTGTGGCTTTGTAGTATCTGAAGTTAGGCAGCGTGATTCCTCCAATTCCATTCTTCTTTCTCAAGATTGCTTTGGCTATTTGTGCTTTTTATTTTTGTATTTCCATACAAATTGTGAAATTATTTGTTCTAGTTCTCTGAAAAATACTGTTGGTAACTTGATAGGGATTGCATTGAATCTGTAGATTGCTTTGGGTAGTATACTTATTTTAAATATATTGATTTTTCTGATCCATGAACATGGTATATTTTTCCATTTATTTGTGTCACCTTTGATTTCTTTCATCAGTGTTTTATATTTTTCTATATATAGGTCTTTTGTTTCTTTAGGTAGATTTTTCCTAAATATTTCATTCTTTTCATGGCAACGGTAAATGGAATTGTTTCCTTAATTTCTCTTTCTGTTTTCTCATTGTTGGTGTATAGGAATACAAGGGGTTTCTGTGTGTTCATTTCATATCCTACAACTTTACTATACCCATTGATTAGCTTTAGTAATTTTCTGATGGCGTCTTTAGTGTTTTCTATGTAGTGGATCATGTCATCTGCAGTGAGAATTTTACTTCGTCTTTTCCAATTTGGATTCATTCTATTTCTTTTTCTTCTCTGATTGCTGTGGCTAAAACTTTCAAAACTATGTTGAATAGTAGTGGTGAGAGTGGGCACCCTTGTCTTGTTACTGACTTTAGGGGAAATGCTTTTAATTTTTTACTATTGAGGATAATGTTTTCTGTGTTTTTCATATATGGCTTTTAGTATGTTGAGGTATGTTCCTTCTATGCCTGCTTTTTGGAGGTTTTTTTTTTTAATCATAAATGGATGTTGAATTTTGTCAAAGGCTTTCTGTGCATCTATTGAGATAATCATATATATTTTTTAATCTTTCAATTTTTTAATGTGGTGTATCACATTGATTGATTTTCAAATATTGAAGAATCCTTTCATCCTTGGGATAAAGCCCACTTGGTCATGATGTATGATCTTTTTAATATGTTGCTGGATTCCGTTTGCTAGAATCTTGTTAAGGATTTTTACATCTATGTTCATCAGTGATATTGGCCTGTAGTTTTCTTTTTTTGTGGCAACTTTTTCAGGCTTTGGTATTAGGGTGATGGTGGTCTCACTGAATGAGTTTGGAAGTTTACCTTCTGCAATTTTCTGGAAGAGTTTGAGTAGGAAAGGTGTTAGCTCTTCTCTAAATTTTTGGTAGAATTCAGCTGTGAAGCTGTCTGGTCCTGGGCCTTTGTTTGCTGGAAGATTTCTGATTACAGTTTCAATTTCTGTGCTTGTGATGGGTCTGTTAAGATTTTCTATTTCTTCCTGGTTCAGCTTTGGAAAGTTATACTTTTCTAAGAATCTGTCCATTTCTTCCAAGTTGTCCATTTTATTGGCATATAGTTGATGATGGTAGTCTCTTATGATCCTTTGTATTTCTGTGTTGTTTGCTGTAATTTCTCCATTTTAATTTCTAGTTTTGTTGACTTGATTCTTCTCCCCTTTTTTTCTTGATGAGTCTGGCTAATGATTTGTCTATTTTATTTATCTTAAAGAACCAGCTTTTAGCATTGTTGATTTTTGCTATGTTCCCTTTTGTTTCTTTATCATTTATTTCTGCCCTAATTTTCATGATTTCTTTCCTGCTACTAACCCCGGGGTTCTTAATTTCTTCTTTTTCTAGTTGCTTTAGGTGTAGAGTTAGGTAACTTATTTGATTTTTCTCCTGTTTCTTGAGGTAAGCTTGTATTGCTAAGAACCTTCCCCTTAGCACTGCTTTTACTGAATCCCATAGGTTTTGGGTTGTTGTATTTTCAGTTTCATTCATTTCTATGAATATTTTGATTTCTTTTTTGATTTCTTCTGTGATTTGTTGGTTATTCAGAAGCGTGTTGTTTAGCTTCCATATGTTTGTATTCTTAATAGTTTTTTTTTTTTTCCTGTAGTTGACATCTAATCTTAATGCACTGTGATCAGAAAAGATGCTTGGAATGATTTCAATTTTTTAAAAAAATTTACAAAGGCTAGATTTATCACCCACGATGTGGTCTATCCTGGGAAAGGTTCTGTGTGCACTTGAGCAAAAGGTGAAATTCATTGTTTTGTGGTGAAATGTCCTATAGATATCCTTTAGGTCTAACTGGTCCATTGTATCTTTTAAAGTTTGTGTTTCATCACTAATTATCTGTTTAGTTGATCTATCCATAGGTGTAAGTGGGGTATTGAAGTCTCCCACTATTATTATGCTACTGTTAATTTCCCCTTTCATACTTGTTAGCATTTGCCTTACATATTGCAGTGCAGTCTTATGTTGGGCACATGTATATTTATAATTTTTATATCTTCTTCTTGGATTGATCCTTTGATAATAATGTAGTGTTGTTCTTTGCTTCTTTTCATGGCCTTTATTTCAAAGCCTATTTTATCTGATATGAGTATTGCTATTCCTGCTTTCTTTTGGTCTCAGAATTTTGATGCAACCATTCTCTCCCTCACTTTTTTCTTTTTGCATATATGCACATCTGTCTTCTCAGAAAGATTATCAATTTTAGAAAACAGAGTCTCAGTTTTACATTTTGTGACAGGATTTGGTTTTACTTTATAAAACAATAAAGCCAAATATTTTGGTTGAATAAGATAGAGATTTGTTATTTGCTAATGTAAAAGAAATCTGCAGCTGTTGTTTCAGAATGCATGGAGATTACACTGACATTAAAGACCCAGGCTCCTTGCTTTCTTTTGTTTTATGATCCTTAATATGTAACTTTTCAATCAGTTTTGAAAGCTTAAGGCACCTCTTTGTAGGCAACCTTGACAGGTGGGAAAACTGTACTCTGGGATGTTGTATCTGCTGTTACATGTTGTATGCTCCCTATTGTGTTGAGTAGTGTCCCTCCTTCAATTCCTGTTTACTTACCAACTGTAACTGTGACTTTATTTGAAAGTAGGGTCTTTATCCCTATCATGGATGTGAGCCATGTCATGGTGAAAGGGCTCTATGAAGCTGTGAGACATGCAATGCAGGGCCATCCAAGATGAATGGGTCATAGTGAAGAGTTTTCACAGAATGTAATCCACTGGAGCAGGAAATGGCAACCCACTCCAAATTCTTGCCTGGAGAACACCATGAACAGTATCGAAAGGCAAAAAGATATGAACAATGGTGGGTGAGCTCCCCAGGTTGGAAAGCATGCAATATGCTACTGGGAATGAGCAGAAAGCAATTACTAATAGCTGCACTAGGAATAAAATGACTGGGGCAAAGCAGAAATGATGCTCAGTTGTGGATATGTCTAGAGGTGAAAGTAAAATCCAATGCTGTAAGGAGCAATATGGCACAGGAACCTGGAATGTTAGGTCCATGAATCAAGATAAATTAGACATGGTCAAGCAGGAAATTGTGGTTTTCAGTCTGTCTGCCCTCTGATGGAGAAGGATAAGAGGCTTATGGAAGTTTCCGATGGGAATCGGTCAGTGATTGAGACTCAACATTCAGAAAACTAAGATTATGACATCTGGTCCCATCACTTCATGGCAAATAGATGGGGAAACAGTGTCAGACTTTATTTCGGGGGCTCCAAAATCACTGCAGATGGTATCTGCACCCATGAAATTAAAAGATGCTTGCTCCTTGGAAGAAAAATTACGACCAAGCTAGACAGCATATTAGAAAGCAGAGACATTACTTTGCCAACAAAGACCCGTTTAGTCAAAGCTATGGTTTGTCCAGTAGTCTTGTGTGGATGTGAAAGTTGGACTATAAAGAAAGTTGAGCACCGAAGAATTGATGCTTTTGAACTGTCTTGTTGAATAAGATTCTTGAGAGTCCCTTGGACTGCAAGGAGACTCAACGAGTCCATCCTAAAGGAAATCAGTCCTGAATATCCATTGGAAGGAGTGATGCTGAAGCTGAAACTCCAATACTTTGGCCACCTGATGCAAAAAACTGACTCGTTGGAAAAGACCCTGATTCTGGGAAAGAATCAAGATAGGAGGAGAAGGGGACGACAGAGGATGAGATGGTTGGATGGCATCATCGACTTGACGGACAAGAGTTTGAGTAAACTTTGGGAGTTGGTGATCAACAGGGAGACCTGGTGTGCTGCAGTCCATAGCACTGCAGAGTCAGACATGACTGAGTGACTGAACTCAACTCAAGCAGGAGAAAGCAAGAGTGAATATCGACATCTCAGGGATCAGTGAACTAAAATGTATGGAATTTTTTCTAAGAATACCTTAGAAGAAATGAAGTAGCCATCACAGTAAAAAAAAAAAAAAAAAAAAA
>SJYW01003154.1:1354550-1417191 GCA_006410735.1 Raphicerus campestris | reverse complement strand
AGAAAAAAAAAAAAAAAAAAAAAAAGAGTCCAAAATACATTACTTGGGTGCAATCTCAAAAATGACAGAATACTCTCCATTCATTTCCAAGTCAAAGCATTCAACATCAAAGTATTCCAAGTCTCCAACCATAATGCCCCAACCATAATGCCATAGAAGCTGAAGTTGAACAGTTCTATGAAGACCTACAAGACCTCTTAGAACTAACACACAAAAAAAGATGTCCTTTTCACCATAGAAGATTAAATTGTAAAAATAGAAAGTCAAGAGACACCCAGAGTAACAGACAAGTTTGGCCTTGGAGTACAAAATGAAGCAGGGCAACAGAGTCTTGTCAAAAGAACACACTGGTCATTAAAAAAAAAAAAAAAACCACCCAAAAAACAACACCCTTTTCTGACAACACAAGAGTTGACTCTACATATGGACATCACCAAATCATCAATACTGAAATCAGATTTATTATATTTTTTTGCAGCTGAAGATGGAGAAACTCAATACAGTCAGCAAAAACAAGATCTGGAGCTGACTGTGGCTCAGATCATGAGCTTCTTATTGCAAAATTCAGGCTTAAATTGAAAAAAGTAGGAAAAGTCACTAGACCATTCAGGTATGACCTAAATCAAATCCCTTATAAATACAGTGGAAGAGACAAATAGATTCAAGGGATTAGATCTGGTAGACAGAGTGCCTGAACAACTATGGATGGAGGTTCACTACATTATACAGGAGGAATATATATGAAAATATACAGGAAAGGAGGGATTGGGGGCAGGAAGAGAAGGGGACGACAGAGGATGAGATGGCTGGATAGCATTGCTGACTCGATGGACGTGAGTCTGAGTGAACTCTGGGAGTTGGTGATGGACAGGGAGGCCTGGCGTGCTGCGATTCATGGGGTTGCAAAGAGTCGGACATGACTGAGCGACTGACCTGAACTGAACTAATACATATATTCTTTTTCTCAAAGGAGAAAAATACAAGAAGGCAAAGTGGTTGTCTGAGGAGGCTTTACAAATATCTGAGAAAATTGAAAGGCAATGGAGAAAGGGAAAGATATATCCAACTGAATGCAGAGTTCCAGAGAATAGCAAAGAGACATAAGAAAACATTCTCAGGTGAACAATGCAAAGAAATAGAGGAAAACAATAGAATGGAAAGACTAGCGATCTCTTAAAGAAAATTGAAGATATCAAGTGAATATTTTAAGCAAGGATAGACACAATAAAGGACAGAAATAGTAAGGACCTAACAGAAACAAAAGATAATAAGAATAAGCAGCAAGAATACACAGGAGAACTATCCAAAAAAGGCTTTAATGATCTGGATAATCACAATGTTGTGGGCACTCATCTTAAGTCAGATACCTGGAGTGTGAGGTCAAGTGGGCCTTAGGAATCAGTACTACAAGCAAAGCTAGTGGAGGTGACAGAATTCCCACTGAGTGATTTAAAATCCCAAAATGATGCTGCAAAAGTGTTGCATTCAATATATATCAAATTTGGAAAACTCAGCTGTGGCCACAGGACTGGAAAGGGTCAATTTCCATTTCAATCTCAAAGAACAGCAATGCCAAAGAATGTTCAACTTACCATATAATACCGGTCATTTCACAATCTAGTGAGATTATGCTCAAAGTCCTTCAAGGTAGGCTGCAGCAAATTGTGAACTCAGAACGTTCAGATGTATGAGCTAGGTTTTCAAGAAGCAGAAGAACTAGAAATCTAATTGCCAATTTTCATTGGATCATGGAGAAAGCAAGGGAGTTCCAGACAAATAGCTGCTTCTGCTTCATTGACTATGCTAAAGCCTTTGACTGTGTGTAGCACAACAAACTGTGGAAAAATTCTTAAAAATATAGGAATACCAGGCCACCTTACCTGCCTCCTGAGAAATCTATATGCATGTCGAGAAGCAACAGTTAGAACCAGATATGAAACAACTGACTGGTTCCAAATTGGGAAAGGAGTATGACATGGCTGTATATTGTCACCCTGCTTATCTAACTTCTATGCAGAGTACATCATGCAAAATGCTGGGCTGGATGAATCACAAGCTGGAATGAAGAACATCACTGAAGAAATAGCAACAGCCTCAGCTATGCAGTTGATACCACTCTAATGGCATAAAGTGAAGGGGAAAAGAGCCTCCTGATGAAAGTGAAAGAGGAGACTGAAAAAGTTGGCTTAAAACTCAACATTCAGAAAACTAAGATTATGGCATCCAGTTCCATAACTTCATAGCAAATAGATGGGAAAGCAATGGAAACAGTGAGAGACTATTTTCTGGGCTCCAAAATCACTGCAGATGGTGATTGCAGCTATGAAATCAAAAGACTCTTGTTCCTTGGAAGAAAAGCTACGAGCAACCTACACAGCATATT
This sequence comes from Raphicerus campestris, assembly GCA_006410735.1. Classification (NCBI taxonomy): domain Eukaryota; kingdom Metazoa; phylum Chordata; class Mammalia; order Artiodactyla; family Bovidae; genus Raphicerus; species Raphicerus campestris. The sequence continues at coordinate 1,414,808 of SJYW01003154.1, read as the reverse complement.
CAAAGGCAGAGACATTATTTTGCTGACAAAGGTCCATCTAGTCAAAGCTCTGGTTTTTCCAGTAGTCATGTATGGACATGAAAGTTGTACCATAAAAAAGCTGAGCATTGAAGAATTGATGCTTTTGAACTGTGGTGTTGGAGAAAACTCTTGAGAGTCCCTTGGACTGTGTGGAGATCAAAACAGTCAATCGTAAAGGAAATCAGTCCTGAATATTCATTAGAAGGACTGAAGTTGAAGTTGAAGTTGAAGTTACTGAAGTTGAAGCTCCAATACTTGGGTCACCTGATGTGAAGAGCTGACTCATTGGAAAATATCCTGATGCTGGGAAAGACTGAAGGCAAAAAGAGAAGGGGGTGGCAGAGAATGAGATGGTTATATAGTACCACTGAATCAATGGACATGAATCTGAGCCAACGCATTCCAGACGAACCTGGCATGCTGTAGTCCATGGGGTTGCAAAGAGTAAAGCACAACATGTTGACTGAACAACAACAAGGGTCTTTGTAGATGTACTCAAATTAAAATGAGGTCCTGCTGGGTTAGGGTGACATCTAAATCTACTTAATGGCATATTCATAAGAAGAGGGAAATTCAGACTGAGACTCACAGAGAGACACGTGGAAGAATGCCATGTGATGCAGAAGGTAAAAACCGGAGTGATACAGCTACAAGCCAAAGAATACTAAAGACTGGTGGTAACTACAAGAAGTTGGGAAGAGGCAAGAAGTGATTCTTCCATAGAGTTTCCATGAAATTCTAATCTCCAGAACTGTGAGAAAATACATTCCTACTGTGTTAAGTGATATAGTTGGTGGTAGTTTGTCACACTAGCTGTAGGAAACAAATATAGTCACCCAATAGTCTCAATATGTGCATTTATGAACTGAAGCATGGGAGTGGGATGAGTTCTCTCATCATCACCTTGACTCATTTGTGGAATTTATGCCTCCTGCTCAATAGAACTGGTTGTGCCCAAATAGAACCTCCTGTTTCCTGGAGTAGAGATGATGGTAGTGGTGGAGAGGGCCCACAAGGGGATGTACTAGTTCTCTATACTTAAAGCTTTAATTATTAATACAACCTGCTCATTTGGGCATTTCCTGCTACAATAACAACAGACCAAGAAAAGACTGATGATACTAATGTGTTAATTGATCCAAGTTATCATAAAGAATCAGAATTGCTGAAACAAAGGGTTCAGATAAGAGTATATCTGGCATCTAAATGAATCACGGTGATATCTCTTGGTATTCCCATGTCCACTGATAATGATGAATCGGTAACTGTCATAACCATTGCTTGACAAGGGCAAATCAACTAGGGATGCATATCCTTTAAGGTGAAGTTCTGGATTACTCCATCAGGTAAGCAGTCTAGATCAACTGAAGTGCTTGCTGAATGCTAGAAAAATCTAGGCTTGGTTTTGCTGGAAGTGGATGAAGACTGTCTATTACTATTTCAAGACCCGCTGTTTGTACCACTATGTCTCTTGTACTGAGCACACGCAGAGACTGTGGCTGTTCACTACCTTAAATAGGACTAAAAAGTTGGACTTAATAGAGAGCTAAGTTATAGAACGGTGGACAGTATTAAACACCTTGTGTGCCATTAAAATCCATTCAGTCTCATTTCCTATTCCAGCCACTTCTGTAGCAGCATCTTCCATGTAGGCTTTGACTAGCTTCGTATGGTGAAGTTTGATAACACTTCTACTTGCGTCAACACTAAATATTTTTTGCTTCCTTTCTCAAGGTTTTCCTAATGCCACTATTGGGGACATTTGTTGAAATCTACTTGACATTTTTGCCCATGAAGCCACTCTTTTAGCAAGGGGAGGAGTTAATGGATAAATATGTCTTCTTACCAAATCTAAAGTGTAAAGGGCTTCCCTGGTGACTCAGATGGTAAAGAATCTGCCTGCAATGCAGGAGACCTGAGTTTGATCCCTGGGTTGGGAAGATCCTCTGGAGAAGGGAATGGCTACCCACTCCAGTATTCTTGCCTGGATAACTCCATGAACAGAGGAACCTGGCAGGTTAGAGTCCATGGGGTCCCAAAGAGTTGGACATAACTGAGCAACTAACACTTTGAGACTCACTTCATACTATTCTTCACAGTGTCTCATGGAGGTGAATATCAGATGCTCATCTTTATGGTCAACTGAAGTTGCCATATTATCTTTTCTTACTCCCTTGTTTTACTCCTTCTTAACTTTTTTTTCCCTTTTCAGAGCATTACTTCCCAAATAAATTACCTACATGCCAGTCTTTTTCTCGGCCTCTTCTTTTGAGGAAACACAATCTAAGTTAAAAAAAGATTTAATATTTACTCTGCCTTAGGCATAAGTATCTGACAGCATTTCGATGTTACATTGCTCAGAATATGTACAGTTCAACAGAGTAAACATTTATGTTCAAAGGGCTGACTCTTCATATGGGTTTTCAGACATTCATGATCCCTGATAAAGCATTTTTGCATTGAGGGATCTTCTTTACACTTTTCAGCTACAACAGGATCTCAGAATGACTTGTTTAGTTCATTCTGGGTTCTTAGCCATTTATTCAGACTTCTAGCATTTAAGTAGTGTTAGTTGCTCAGTCATGTCCAACTCTTTGTGATCTAAATAATAATAACTCCTAATAACTTCCTGCAGAAGACACAGCTTGAGATAAAAATGCCAAAAACACATGAATGTTAGAATGCTCTACTGCCTTTCATAGTAAGTTCCAGGATAATGTATTTGGCTATCTGATCTCTGACTTCATCCCAACAGGGTTTCATCCATTTTCAGTCATATTAAGTCTTCATGGAAAAAAGCAAACTTGTTCCTTGGTTAACTGCAGCTGTTTCGTTTGTCTTGTTTCATATAGAACTACAAACACTCTCTTAATTTGGTTCATATTGCTTTAAGAGCTAATTTACTACACTTTATCTGACTGACTTACTCCTATTTGTCATCAAGGAGAATTGTACCTATTTTAATTATCCATGACATTCAGCCTGAGTGGGGTAATTTCTTGCAGAATATAGACGGTGTCTGCAGGGAAGTCCCAGCACCTGGTGGATTATACTCTCTTTATGTGAAGACACCCCTTTGGGGGCACTTAAAAATATTTTGTGGGAGATGGAAGAAACCAGATTAGATTCATAGGTCCTGAATTTAGGGAGGTGTTAACAACTGGAAAAATTTGCATTGTTCCTATTAATGTGTTTTTTCCCAACATTTATTAGACTAATAAGCTCTGTTTGAACTCAGGTCGCATTATTATTCACATTTTCAAGTGAAAAAGTTGAGGCACAACTGGCACAAATTATGTGCTTGGAGCCATTTGACTGAAAGGTGGTAAGACAGGAATACAATTCAATTTCCACCTCTAACTCTTGTGTTAGTCATTGTTATTTGGTCCTGAGCAAGTTCATTGGCTGGAGTTTAAAATTTCCCAGAGTTCTCTATTTCTTACAAATTTAGGTAGCTTTGATTCTTCTTTGTCAGTTACTGTTTTTCATGTTTTCAGGGCTTGTTTTCTGTCTATTCCTTTTTTTTTCCAAATTTTTTGGGAGGATAATTGCTTTACAATATTATGTTGTTTTCTGCTGTACAACAACATGAATCAGATAAAGTGTACATCTATCCTTTTCTTCCTGAGCCTGCCTCTTACCCTCTGCATCCCACCCGTCTGTGTCATCACATATAACAGAGCTGAATTCCTTGTGCCGTATAGTGGCTTCCCACTAGCCATCTATTTTATGCATGGTAGCATATATATATGTTGATGCTAATCTCTCAGTTTTCCCCACTCTTTCCTTTCCCCACTGTGCTCACAAGTTTGTTCTTTATGTCTGTATCTCTCTGTTCCTGCCCTGTAAATAGGTTCATCAGTACCATTTTTCTAGGTTCCATATGTTTGTTAAAATATGACATTTGCTTTTCTCTTTCTGACTTACTTCACTCTGTATGACAGACTCTAGGTTCATCCACCTCACTACTTCTGATGATTTTGTTCCTTTTTATGGCTAAGTAATATGCATTATATATATGTACCACAACTTCTTTATCCATTCATATATCAATGAACATTCTGTCTATTCTTATACATAGTTTTCAAAGCTTCACCCACAGTGCCCTCTCTTTCATAAGGCGTGAATCTCTACTCATGAAATTTGGAGCAATTGGAGTGTGGCTAGAGAAAATTTAGATGAGCTATAAATGTAAATAATACACAGGATTTCAAAGACTAACTATGAAAACAAAGATGATAAAAATCTCATTTATATATATTTCTATTGATTTCATGTTGAAATGGTGATATATAGATTTGTTGTTTTGTTGCTGAGTCATGTCTGACCCTTTTACAACCCCCTGGACTGTAGCCAGCTAGGCTCCACTGTCCTTGGAATTTCCCAGGCAAGAATACTGGAGTGGGTTGCTATTTCCTTCTTCAGGGGATTTTCTTGACCCAGGGATTGAACCCTCATCTCCTGCATTGGCAGGTGGATTCTTACCACTGAGCCATCAGGGAAGCCCAATTTCAGAACAAGGGGCACCATTTTCCTCTTGGTTAATTTTCTCTTTGTGATGTGTTGGGTTCTTGATTTCAACATTCATTATTTCATTTCTAACATAATGCTTCTCTTCCTAAACTAGGCCTTTTCATCTAAAGATATTCCAGGGTTTTGGATGTAGTATATACATTAGAATGCCAATTTACTATTGTGGGTAGGTAANTTGAAGTTGAAGTTACTGAAGTTGAAGCTCCAATACTTGGGTCACCTGATGTGAAGAGCTGACTCATTGGAAAATATCCTGATGCTGGGAAAGACTGAAGGCAAAAAGAGAAGGGGGTGGCAGAGAATGAGATGGTTATATAGTACCACTGAATCAATGGACATGAATCTGAGCCAACGCATTCCAGACGAACCTGGCATGCTGTAGTCCATGGGGTTGCAAAGAGTAAAGCACAACATGTTGACTGAACAACAACAAGGGTCTTTGTAGATGTACTCAAATTAAAATGAGGTCCTGCTGGGTTAGGGTGACATCTAAATCTACTTAATGGCATATTCATAAGAAGAGGGAAATTCAGACTGAGACTCACAGAGAGACACGTGGAAGAATGCCATGTGATGCAGAAGGTAAAAACCGGAGTGATACAGCTACAAGCCAAAGAATACTAAAGACTGGTGGTAACTACAAGAAGTTGGGAAGAGGCAAGAAGTGATTCTTCCATAGAGTTTCCATGAAATTCTAATCTCCAGAACTGTGAGAAAATACATTCCTACTGTGTTAAGTGATATAGTTGGTGGTAGTTTGTCACACTAGCTGTAGGAAACAAATATAGTCACCCAATAGTCTCAATATGTGCATTTATGAACTGAAGCATGGGAGTGGGATGAGTTCTCTCATCATCACCTTGACTCATTTGTGGAATTTATGCCTCCTGCTCAATAGAACTGGTTGTGCCCAAATAGAACCTCCTGTTTCCTGGAGTAGAGATGATGGTAGTGGTGGAGAGGGCCCACAAGGGGATGTACTAGTTCTCTATACTTAAAGCTTTAATTATTAATACAACCTGCTCATTTGGGCATTTCCTGCTACAATAACAACAGACCAAGAAAAGACTGATGATACTAATGTGTTAATTGATCCAAGTTATCATAAAGAATCAGAATTGCTGAAACAAAGGGTTCAGATAAGAGTATATCTGGCATCTAAATGAATCACGGTGATATCTCTTGGTATTCCCATGTCCACTGATAATGATGAATCGGTAACTGTCATAACCATTGCTTGACAAGGGCAAATCAACTAGGGATGCATATCCTTTAAGGTGAAGTTCTGGATTACTCCATCAGGTAAGCAGTCTAGATCAACTGAAGTGCTTGCTGAATGCTAGAAAAATCTAGGCTTGGTTTTGCTGGAAGTGGATGAAGACTGTCTATTACTATTTCAAGACCCGCTGTTTGTACCACTATGTCTCTTGTACTGAGCACACGCAGAGACTGTGGCTGTTCACTACCTTAAATAGGACTAAAAAGTTGGACTTAATAGAGAGCTAAGTTATAGAACGGTGGACAGTATTAAACACCTTGTGTGCCATTAAAATCCATTCAGTCTCATTTCCTATTCCAGCCACTTCTGTAGCAGCATCTTCCATGTAGGCTTTGACTAGCTTCGTATGGTGAAGTTTGATAACACTTCTACTTGCGTCAACACTAAATATTTTTTGCTTCCTTTCTCAAGGTTTTCCTAATGCCACTATTGGGGACATTTGTTGAAATCTACTTGACATTTTTGCCCATGAAGCCACTCTTTTAGCAAGGGGAGGAGTTAATGGATAAATATGTCTTCTTACCAAATCTAAAGTGTAAAGGGCTTCCCTGGTGACTCAGATGGTAAAGAATCTGCCTGCAATGCAGGAGACCTGAGTTTGATCCCTGGGTTGGGAAGATCCTCTGGAGAAGGGAATGGCTACCCACTCCAGTATTCTTGCCTGGATAACTCCATGAACAGAGGAACCTGGCAGGTTAGAGTCCATGGGGTCCCAAAGAGTTGGACATAACTGAGCAACTAACACTTTGAGACTCACTTCATACTATTCTTCACAGTGTCTCATGGAGGTGAATATCAGATGCTCATCTTTATGGTCAACTGAAGTTGCCATATTATCTTTTCTTACTCCCTTGTTTTACTCCTTCTTAACTTTTTTTTCCCTTTTCAGAGCATTACTTCCCAAATAAATTACCTACATGCCAGTCTTTTTCTCGGCCTCTTCTTTTGAGGAAACACAATCTAAGTTAAAAAAAGATTTAATATTTACTCTGCCTTAGGCATAAGTATCTGACAGCATTTCGATGTTACATTGCTCAGAATATGTACAGTTCAACAGAGTAAACATTTATGTTCAAAGGGCTGACTCTTCATATGGGTTTTCAGACATTCATGATCCCTGATAAAGCATTTTTGCATTGAGGGATCTTCTTTACACTTTTCAGCTACAACAGGATCTCAGAATGACTTGTTTAGTTCATTCTGGGTTCTTAGCCATTTATTCAGACTTCTAGCATTTAAGTAGTGTTAGTTGCTCAGTCATGTCCAACTCTTTGTGATCTAAATAATAATAACTCCTAATAACTTCCTGCAGAAGACACAGCTTGAGATAAAAATGCCAAAAACACATGAATGTTAGAATGCTCTACTGCCTTTCATAGTAAGTTCCAGGATAATGTATTTGGCTATCTGATCTCTGACTTCATCCCAACAGGGTTTCATCCATTTTCAGTCATATTAAGTCTTCATGGAAAAAAGCAAACTTGTTCCTTGGTTAACTGCAGCTGTTTCGTTTGTCTTGTTTCATATAGAACTACAAACACTCTCTTAATTTGGTTCATATTGCTTTAAGAGCTAATTTACTACACTTTATCTGACTGACTTACTCCTATTTGTCATCAAGGAGAATTGTACCTATTTTAATTATCCATGACATTCAGCCTGAGTGGGGTAATTTCTTGCAGAATATAGACGGTGTCTGCAGGGAAGTCCCAGCACCTGGTGGATTATACTCTCTTTATGTGAAGACACCCCTTTGGGGGCACTTAAAAATATTTTGTGGGAGATGGAAGAAACCAGATTAGATTCATAGGTCCTGAATTTAGGGAGGTGTTAACAACTGGAAAAATTTGCATTGTTCCTATTAATGTGTTTTTTCCCAACATTTATTAGACTAATAAGCTCTGTTTGAACTCAGGTCGCATTATTATTCACATTTTCAAGTGAAAAAGTTGAGGCACAACTGGCACAAATTATGTGCTTGGAGCCATTTGACTGAAAGGTGGTAAGACAGGAATACAATTCAATTTCCACCTCTAACTCTTGTGTTAGTCATTGTTATTTGGTCCTGAGCAAGTTCATTGGCTGGAGTTTAAAATTTCCCAGAGTTCTCTATTTCTTACAAATTTAGGTAGCTTTGATTCTTCTTTGTCAGTTACTGTTTTTCATGTTTTCAGGGCTTGTTTTCTGTCTATTCCTTTTTTTTTCCAAATTTTTTGGGAGGATAATTGCTTTACAATATTATGTTGTTTTCTGCTGTACAACAACATGAATCAGATAAAGTGTACATCTATCCTTTTCTTCCTGAGCCTGCCTCTTACCCTCTGCATCCCACCCGTCTGTGTCATCACATATAACAGAGCTGAATTCCTTGTGCCGTATAGTGGCTTCCCACTAGCCATCTATTTTATGCATGGTAGCATATATATATGTTGATGCTAATCTCTCAGTTTTCCCCACTCTTTCCTTTCCCCACTGTGCTCACAAGTTTGTTCTTTATGTCTGTATCTCTCTGTTCCTGCCCTGTAAATAGGTTCATCAGTACCATTTTTCTAGGTTCCATATGTTTGTTAAAATATGACATTTGCTTTTCTCTTTCTGACTTACTTCACTCTGTATGACAGACTCTAGGTTCATCCACCTCACTACTTCTGATGATTTTGTTCCTTTTTATGGCTAAGTAATATGCATTATATATATGTACCACAACTTCTTTATCCATTCATATATCAATGAACATTCTGTCTATTCTTATACATAGTTTTCAAAGCTTCACCCACAGTGCCCTCTCTTTCATAAGGCGTGAATCTCTACTCATGAAATTTGGAGCAATTGGAGTGTGGCTAGAGAAAATTTAGATGAGCTATAAATGTAAATAATACACAGGATTTCAAAGACTAACTATGAAAACAAAGATGATAAAAATCTCATTTATATATATTTCTATTGATTTCATGTTGAAATGGTGATATATAGATTTGTTGTTTTGTTGCTGAGTCATGTCTGACCCTTTTACAACCCCCTGGACTGTAGCCAGCTAGGCTCCACTGTCCTTGGAATTTCCCAGGCAAGAATACTGGAGTGGGTTGCTATTTCCTTCTTCAGGGGATTTTCTTGACCCAGGGATTGAACCCTCATCTCCTGCATTGGCAGGTGGATTCTTACCACTGAGCCATCAGGGAAGCCCAATTTCAGAACAAGGGGCACCATTTTCCTCTTGGTTAATTTTCTCTTTGTGATGTGTTGGGTTCTTGATTTCAACATTCATTATTTCATTTCTAACATAATGCTTCTCTTCCTAAACTAGGCCTTTTCATCTAAAGATATTCCAGGGTTTTGGATGTAGTATATACATTAGAATGCCAATTTACTATTGTGGGTAGGTAAAGAAGACTCTTGAGAGTCCTTTGGACTGAAAGGAGATCCAACCAGTCCATTCTGAAGGAGATCAGCCCTGGGATTTCTTTGGAAGGAATGATGCTAAAGCTGAAACTCCAGTACTTTGGCCACCTCATGTGAAGAGTTGACTCACTGGAAAAGACTCTGATGCTGGGAGGGATTGGGGGCAGGAGGAGAAGGGGACAACCGAGGATGAGATGGCTGGATGGCATCACCGACTCGATGGACGTGAGTCTGAGTGAACTCTGGGAGTTGGTGATGGACAGGGAGGCCTGGCGTGCTGCGATTCATGGGGTCACAAAGAGTCGGACACGACTGAGCGACTGAACTGAACTGAACTGAACTGAACTGAAAGAAGAAAATATCAATAGTTGATAGCAATGTTATATTCTTTTCATAATAAAGTAGACTCACTTTTACCAGCTTTACAAAATATGCTAACAACTACGTTCATTCCTCAATCATGTATTCCCTTGCTCACATATTTATTCTTTAACGAATATTTATTTAGTGCCTATTTTCCACATCTCACAGTATTAATTATTGTGGGTAGATAAGGAAGAAAATATTAGGGGTTTATAGTAAAGCTATATTCCTTTTTATAATAAGGCAGACTCACTTGTTCATGTCTTCTCAGGATGACTTTCCTAACCCTTTCTGTTATTTTGTAAACTCATTCTGTCTGTACTTAACTGTTTTGCTCTTCTTTATTCATCCTGTTCTTATTACCTGAAAAGCCTTCCATCTTATCTCTATTTGAGCATTCGACCCAAATTCTATTTTTTCTTGAGACTTACATATATTCCTTGTTTCCTCTTTCTTGTCCCAACAAAATGTGGTTTCTCCTCATGGGGTATAAGTTACAATGAAGGATACCTAAGATGAATTATTATGGCTACCATTTCAAGTAAAAAGAGTTGGGATATTAGGGTAATTCTATCAACATACTAAGTTAGCTACCTACTAAGTGGGAACTGGTTTCATTTATATTTGGCTTATTTTGTTTTGCCTCACTTTAGATATTCATTGGACACATTTTGATTTTCCTCTGCTGAGCTTATTCTGCTGAGAAGCACATCGAATTCCTCATCTCTGATGGATTTTGCTGACTTTAAGGATCTCCATTCCTCATCTGTTCATGTGAATTTTCCCACTTTATAAAACATTTTAATCATAGATATATTATTAAAGTCTGTGTTGATAATTCCAACATCTGGGCAATTTCTGGATCTAGTTATATTGATCATTTCCTTTCTTGGAAATGGGCCGCATTGTCTTGCTTCTTCACCTGTTTAGAGATTTAGGATTAAATGCCAGAAATTGCATATAAAAGACACATAAAAACTAATAATGTTTAAACTCAGAAAAGGGGATCACTGCGTGTCGGGTGGGAGTTGAGTCAGTCCAGTCTATGGTTGACCCAAGTATGCACTCTGTTGTTTTCATTAGATTCATTTGGCCACTGCATCACAAAACTGGAGGGCTAGGAAGAATCCCTCCTTTAGCAGGGATCTGAGTTCCTCAAGGGTCTGTCTCTGTTCGCTTGCCCTGCTCTCAGCACACTCTTGCTTTTGGATGTGGATGGGGTCTGTCTCAGCTCCCCCTGTCTCTCTTATAGCCACAGTTGCCTCCTACCTCATGTTCGGTGTGAGGCCAGAGGTTTCAGAGGCATTTCTCAGCTTTCAGACTTCAATAGGCTCTGCGTGCTCTCCTGTTCCTCTCTCAATGATAGTAGCTGCTGTATCAATGTAAGATTAGGAGTTCCTCGAGTGCTTCTCTTGGTTCTCTTGTCCTGTTCGTAGACTTCAGCAGGCCCCCATTAGATTTTTAGCATTTTGAAGCCACTCATTTTGTCTCTCCTTTTCTGAAATCCTTCAGCACAACTTAAGTGCTCCACATAGTAACTTCTTATATGGCATCTTTTTGTTTAAAACTAACAAATCATTTCATGTTCTCTCTCCAGTCTTTCTAAACAGGACAGGGAGCCTGCAAAAAGACTGTTTCTAATGTCCTGAGCATAGTATAGTACTGAGTATTTTATATACATTTATATCATTTTATCATTATAACAATAGGCTATAATACCTTTGTGCAGATAAGGAAATTAAGACTCAGAAAGGGTAAAAGTTCCAAAGTAACTTAGTGTTTACTAAGATATTTTCAATACTACGATGCCCATTTAACTATTTCTGAATTTGTCACATACTTTACATAGATCTAACATATCTGGACATTTAATGTGGTAGTAGTTCACTCTCCTGGAGAAGGGCATGGAAACCCACTCCAGTATTCTTGCCTGGAGAATCTCATGGATAAAGGAGCCTGCTGGACTGTGGTCCATGAGGTCACAGAGTCAGACATGACTGAAGTGATTTGACGCACACACACGGTTCCCTCTCACCAGAAGGCTATTATTAAACGCTATCTAAGCATGAAGGTGGGGGCAGTAGATACAGTGGTGAAAATGTCTCATAGAGATGTACCCTCATGGAGGTTACAGTCCAGTAATCACATACAGAGTATTAATAGGAAGTAGAAGACACTCAAATCAACATAACTTTCATTTTGGCACTAGACTCAGAAGCTCCCTGGTTGCATTTTCTTAATTCCTTGCTTTGATTACATTATCAATAGCTTCAGCTAAATGCTGAGAGCCGAGGTACTGACTACTATTAATTAATTACTTAATTGAGTTTATTTCTTGTCTTTTAATCTCATCTGGCTTCAACTACATCAACTATTAAAGATTTATGCTCTTTTCTGTTGCTTTACCATGTCCCTAACTTAACTTTTCTATCCTTGGGACATATCCCTCACTCAGGTACTGTTTCTTGTCTGTTTTTGGTTGAGCTATGCCCAGGTCTGTGCCTTCCTTTCTGGTGGGTGATTGACTGTGACTATCAGCAGGTACTATACCATTAAGTGCTGTTTTGTTGTTTGATTTGGGCCCATTGACCATTTTGTCCTTGTGGAGCCACTCAGCTCTAATCGGGCTTATCTTTGGGTATATGGTTCACACTGGAAAACTCGGCTTGTGCTCTGGCAGTTCATGGAAGTTTGCCTTGCTAGCTTTTGAAGGCAGTGCCAACCTCATTACATATGATCCATGCACATGGCCATGATCTACCCTTTTGTGTGTTCTCTATATCTGCGTTCATGCTGTAATAAACTGGGAGTGATAAATAAAAACAGAATAAGGCCACTAGTACACCAAGTATTCCCAGGTGCTACTTCCTTTTGCTAATGTGCGGGCTTTGATCCATGGTGAAGTTTCTGCAGATTTTCTCTTTGAATTCGCAAGGGGAGAAAGACTGATTTTACATATGCCATAAATGCAGCACCTTCAGCTCTCAAGAGACTACTGCTATTGTTCCTTTTATTGCTTTGGCTTTTTGGTGTTTTCTACTTCTTTTCTCACCTGTGTCTCCCATGACGACACTTCACAGCAGTGGTGTCATCTGCTGATACTCATCAGAGTTGTACTGTCTCCACAGCACACTGAATTCCCAGTGTGCCCAACCACCATGCTAGATCCCAATAGCATTCTCATATAAGTGACGGAGTGGTGTCCTTTATGTGTCCTCTTACAAGAAGGGGAGAATTATTTCTTTGTGTTTTAAAAGAAATGGCATGACAAGGTGACAGAATACTGCTGTTTAGTGATGCTGTAAATATAGTGAAGTTTCTATGAAGAAAGTTGCACTTTCACTCTCTTTTCATGGAACTCAAATGGGATTTCATAACGCCCTGGGCCAAAGGACAAATTAGCTGATAGGTATTACTGGGCACAGGATCATTCTCCCTTCTGTACAGCTGGGTATCATAATTGGCCCAAGCTTGTACACCTTACTTTCTCCTTTGGTGGTAAGATGGGCTCATTTCCAGTTGATTTTTCTTTTTCTTTTTTTGCAGTTAATGTGCACAATTCCTATAGATATCCAGTCCTACAGGCATCCCTTCACATGCCCAAATTCCCGAGGGAACACAATTTAGGTTCTTGTCTACCCCTCCCTCCACTCCATCTTTATGATCTTTTTAAGTGACCACAAGTTAACTATTCTTTTTTGTCTTCATTTTTTCCCTTTTATCTAATGAGGTAAAGATAGCATATTACTTCTAAATGAAGGAATGTGAAAATCTGTAAAATAGAACAATAAAATATTATCTGTTACTTTTTCTTTGATTCATTAAGCTTTTTTATGGGACTCATATAATCTTGATTTCATGCCAGGTGATTAGTGCTCACATGTAGGAAACTACATATTTAGAATTCATTAGTGACACATTTGCCATGTCTGTAGTTTGTGTTACTTTTAGAAGTAAACCATTTCCATACCCCAGCATCTAGTAATGTGTTGCTTGCAAAAAAAGTGACTTTTTTGTTATATATCTTTAAAAAATCAATTGAGATGACTGGAATATNCATATCAGTGACGGAGTGGTGTCCTTTATGTGTCCTCTTACAAGAAGGGGAGAATTATTTCTTTGTGTTTTAAAAGAAATGGCATGACAAGGTGACAGAATACTGCTGTTTAGTGATGCTGTAAATATAGTGAAGTTTCTATGAAGAAAGTTGCACTTTCACTCTCTTTTCATGGAACTCAAATGGGATTTCATAACGCCCTGGGCCAAAGGACAAATTAGCTGATAGGTATTACTGGGCACAGGATCATTCTCCCTTCTGTACAGCTGGGTATCATAATTGGCCCAAGCTTGTACACCTTACTTTCTCCTTTGGTGGTAAGATGGGCTCATTTCCAGTTGATTTTTCTTTTTCTTTTTTTGCAGTTAATGTGCACAATTCCTATAGATATCCAGTCCTACAGGCATCCCTTCACATGCCCAAATTCCCGAGGGAACACAATTTAGGTTCTTGTCTACCCCTCCCTCCACTCCATCTTTATGATCTTTTTAAGTGACCACAAGTTAACTATTCTTTTTTGTCTTCATTTTTTCCCTTTTATCTAATGAGGTAAAGATAGCATATTACTTCTAAATGAAGGAATGTGAAAATCTGTAAAATAGAACAATAAAATATTATCTGTTACTTTTTCTTTGATTCATTAAGCTTTTTTATGGGACTCATATAATCTTGATTTCATGCCAGGTGATTAGTGCTCACATGTAGGAAACTACATATTTAGAATTCATTAGTGACACATTTGCCATGTCTGTAGTTTGTGTTACTTTTAGAAGTAAACCATTTCCATACCCCAGCATCTAGTAATGTGTTGCTTGCAAAAAAAGTGACTTTTTTGTTATATATCTTTAAAAAATCAATTGAGATGACTGGAATATAGATTAAAAGGATAAAATCAGAGTTAATGTGTTATGAAGCTGATATTTTCAACATTAAATGTGAAAAAGTAATATATGGTTTGTCAGTTCAAATAGCATGAGTAAATTGAGATAAGTTTAATGATCATTAGATCAGAAATGTTTGAAGGATGTGTTAACCAAATATATATATATATATATATATATATATATATACACACACACAGATATATATGTATATACATATATAAAGAGAGAGAGAAAGAGGGAGAAAATGAATATGTGTATTTGCCATGTTTTATAAAATAACATTGCTACATACATTGTAGAATACAATATATTCATTCAACTTTACTAGAGAATAGTCCTAATGAAACCTGGCATTTTTATTCATAGGCAATATATATTCAATAACTACCATTTTGTGAAAAAATGCACTAAAATTTTTATTAAAAATAATGACTATGTGCTTGTTAAGTGCCCATTGATTACTTTAAAACTCACATTCATTTAAGCTGGAAGAATAATTAATAGAAGAATCATTTCAGAGTTCAATTTTCCAATTACAAAGTTTATTTCTACATTTACTGTAAATGAGATAATATTGTCACAAAACACGAAGCTGTAATTTATCCCATTTTAACTACTTCTGTGTTTCAGGCTTTTCCTGAACATGCTGATGCTTGCTCACCTTGACAGAAGCATGCTAGAAGTCATGTGCCAAGATGGCGATATGTTCTGTGAGACCCGCGGAGGCCTGGCTGTGGAGAGACTGGTCCTAGCATACACGTGTGAACCACCCTGACTTCTTGAACTGGAATTAACTTTGCAAATAATTGTGATTAACTCTGCTCAAACATGGTCTGCTCTGACAGAGTGTTAAATTGTTATTTGGGGTGC
Organism: Raphicerus campestris; assembly: GCA_006410735.1. Taxonomy (NCBI): domain Eukaryota; kingdom Metazoa; phylum Chordata; class Mammalia; order Artiodactyla; family Bovidae; genus Raphicerus; species Raphicerus campestris. Next base: position 1,399,402 of record SJYW01003154.1, on the reverse strand, counting down.
ACAGACCATGCCTGACTAATTCACTCATGGACACCAAGCATTTCAGAGAAGGCATAAAAATGGAGGCTAGCCGAGGGCTCTAATAAACACTTTGCTTATAGTCAATTTCCATTAAAAGGCCAGATAGCCTGCATCTGTTGTGGCTATTTTTCCTGGGTGATATAAATGTCTAATATGCCAAAGAGACCATTTTTGTTGTTATGGGCTATACTGCTGATTTGAGAAAGTGAGAATCAGAATACTTTTGCACTGGCTTTGTCCCTTTAGATTCCAGACTTCTTAAGCAGTCTTCATTTTGCTGTTCTAAAAGTTAAGAGGAAATTCTCCCTTTACAAGCTCTAAATGCAGCAAGGAATCCCCACACAAGAGCTCTGCCTGTGCTGTTCCTTAAGGGCATCAGCAGGGCTGATGGCACCATGGGTACCCCTTTTGCCAACAACATGGGAACCAGGAACTTGGGNAAATGCACTAAAATTTTTATTAAAAATAATGACTATGTGCTTGTTAAGTGCCCATTGATTACTTTAAAACTCACATTCATTTAAGCTGGAAGAATAATTAATAGAAGAATCATTTCAGAGTTCAATTTTCCAATTACAAAGTTTATTTCTACATTTACTGTAAATGAGATAATATTGTCACAAAACACGAAGCTGTAATTTATCCCATTTTAACTACTTCTGTGTTTCAGGCTTTTCCTGAACATGCTGATGCTTGCTCACCTTGACAGAAGCATGCTAGAAGTCATGTGCCAAGATGGCGATATGTTCTGTGAGACCCGCGGAGGCCTGGCTGTGGAGAGACTGGTCCTAGCATACACGTGTGAACCACCCTGACTTCTTGAACTGGAATTAACTTTGCAAATAATTGTGATTAACTCTGCTCAAACATGGTCTGCTCTGACAGAGTGTTAAATTGTTATTTGGGGTGCACAGACCATGCCTGACTAATTCACTCATGGACACCAAGCATTTCAGAGAAGGCATAAAAATGGAGGCTAGCCGAGGGCTCTAATAAACACTTTGCTTATAGTCAATTTCCATTAAAAGGCCAGATAGCCTGCATCTGTTGTGGCTATTTTTCCTGGGTGATATAAATGTCTAATATGCCAAAGAGACCATTTTTGTTGTTATGGGCTATACTGCTGATTTGAGAAAGTGAGAATCAGAATACTTTTGCACTGGCTTTGTCCCTTTAGATTCCAGACTTCTTAAGCAGTCTTCATTTTGCTGTTCTAAAAGTTAAGAGGAAATTCTCCCTTTACAAGCTCTAAATGCAGCAAGGAATCCCCACACAAGAGCTCTGCCTGTGCTGTTCCTCAAGGGCATCAGCAGGGCTGATGGCACCATGGGTACCCCTTTTGCCAACAACATGGGAACCAGGAACTTGGGTTTGCCTTTGATCCAAAAGAAATGATATCCAACATACACACAATGGATGAGATTAGCCGTCTGTGGTAATAAACCCAGAGACTGTCAGAAAACATGTGATGGTATCATCTAAGAGTGCCTAAAATTCCAACCAAGTGTACTGAGTATCATTTAAGGGGGATGAGGCTGAAAGTAACTAATTTTGTGAAAGTGAAAGTCTCTCAGCCGTGTCGAACTCTTTGTCACCCCAAGGCCTATATAGTCCATGGTGTTCTCCAGGCTGGATTATTGGAGTGGGTGGCCTTTTCCTTTTCCAGGGGATCTTCCCAACCCAGAGATCGAACCTAGGTCTCCCATATTACAGGTGGATTCTTTACCAGCTGAGCCACCATGCAAGCCCGTAATTTGGTAAGGGCATGACTAATTCATTTTATTCTACCCAACCTGGAAAAACTAAAATGGAACAAGCTGACACAAAGTATAAGATATAGAATCCCAAAGAGTCATAAATCAGCAGCATTTACTTGGGGCTGTCTAAGGGAGAGAAACACATACTGTAGAAGACATTAGAACTCTCATCATTTGAGAGGCGTTCTCCTTTGTGGCACAGAAATGGTTCTTTAGGCCTATGACTAACTCTAATCCTTGTATTTGGTACTCTTTTGTCTGAAATATAAGGAAGTAGGGAGAGATTACATCTGTATGTGGAAACCATTAAAAACCACTGTGATTTTTAAGTGTTATTTTTTTGGCTTGTTTTTGGATATTGTCTTTATCTTATTTTATTTTATTTTATTTACTCTACAATATTGTATTGGCTTTGCCATACATCAACATGAATCCATCACAGATGTACACATGTTCCCCATCTTGAACCCCCTTTCACCTCCCTCCCCGTACCATCCCTTTGGGTCATCCCAGTGCACCAGCCCCAAGCATCTTCTATCACGCATTGAACCTGGACTGGCAATTTGTTTCATATATGATATTATACATGTTTCAATGCCATTATCCCAAATCATCCCACCCTCTCTCTCTCCCACAGAGTCCAAAAGACTGTTCGATGCATCTATGTCTCTTTGCTGTCTTGCATACAGGGTTATCATTACCATCTTCCTAAATTCCATATATTATAGTTGCTTTACAATGTTGTGTTCCTTTCTGCTGTACATTGAAGTGAATCAGCTATATGTAGACATATAGCCCCCCACCTTGCACCTCTTTCCCACCTCCCACCTGGTCCACCCATCTAGGTCCCCACAGAGCACCAAGCTGAGCTCCCTGTGCTATACAGTAGCTTCCACTGCTGTGGATTTACACATGGTAGTGTATATATGTCAATCCTGATTTCCCAGTTTATCCCACACATCTGTCTTGCGTCCATACATCTGCTGTCTACATCTGCATCCGTATTCCTGCCCTGCATACAGGTCCATTTGAACCATTTTTCTAGATTGCCCATATATGGGTTAATATCTGAGCTTCCCTGGTGGCCCAGATGGTAAAAAATCCACCTGCAATGCAGGAGACCTGGATTCAATACCTGGTTTGGAAAGATTCCCTGGAGAAGGGAATGGCTACTCACACAATATTCTGGCCTGGAGAATTCCATGAACAGAGGAGCCTATCAGGCTACAGTCCATGGGGTCACACCTATTTTTTTCTCTTTCTGATTTACTTCACTCTGTATGACAGATTGTAGATCCCCACATACATCCCAATGTTCATTGCAGCATTATTTATAATAGCCAGAACATGGAAGCAACCTAAGTGTCCACTGATAGAAGAATGGATAAAGAAAATGTGGTACACCATGTGGTACCATTTCACACCAGTCAGAATGTCTGTGATCCAAAAGTCTACAAGCAATAAATGCTGGAGAGGATGTGGAGAAAAGGGAACCCTCTTACACTGTTGGTGGGAATGCAAACTAGTACAGCCACTATGGAAAACAGTGTGGAGATTCCTTAAAAAATTACAAATAGATCTGCCTTATGACCCAGCAATCCCACTGCTGGGCATGCACACCGAGGAAACCAGAATTGAAAGAGACACATGTACCCCAATGTTCATTGCAGCATTGTTTATAATAGCCAGGACAACCTAGATGTCCATCAGCAGATGAATGGATAAGAAAGCTGTGGTACACATAAACAATGGAGTATTACTCAGCCCTTAAAAAGAATACATTTGAATCAATTCTAATGAGATGGATGAAACTGGAGCCGATTATACAGAGTGAAGTAAGCCAGAAAGAAAAACACCAATTCAGTATACTGACACATATATATGGAATTTAGAAAGATAGTAATGATAACCCTGTATGTGAGACAACAAAATAGACACAGATGTATAGAACAGACTTTTGGACTCTATGCGAGAGGGAGAGGGTGGGATGATTTGGGAGAATGGCATTGAAACATGTATACTATCTTGTAAGAAATGAAGCGCCAGAAAAATAAATAAATTAATTAATTAATTAAAAAAAAAGAGAAAATGTGGTACATATATACAATGGAATACTACACAGACATAAAAGGAACGAAATTGAGTCATTTGTAAAAGCACTGTGATTTGAGACAGATCTTCCCATTACTATTGACATATTAAAGAACAATTATAATTACATAATTATAAAAATAATAGAATTTACTTAAACTTGCTTTAACATTTGGAAAGTAATGGAAATGGGAAGTCTCCCACCATTTGTGGATGATGGCAGGCAGATTTACTTAAACAACAGATTGGGACTTTGTAAAGAATCAATGACAGTGACAATAACAGGATTGGATTAAGTTAACTAGGTGGAAATACTGAGCCAACTAATCCCTATGGATCATGTAAAGTGAAGTTGCTCAGTCGTGTCCAACTCTTTGTGATTCCATGGACTGTCACTTCCAGGCTCCTCAGCCCATGGAATTTTCCAGGCAAGAGTACTGGAGTATGTTCCTATTTCCTTCAGGGAATCTTCCCAACCCAGGGATTGAACCCTGATCTCCTGCATTGCAGGCAAACACTTTACTGTCTGAGCCACAAGAAAGCCCATATGGATCAAGGGTGGGATATAAATTATAAATAAACAAATTAAGTTGATAGTGAAAGACCCTGATGGACTAACAGAAAATAAATAATTGAGAAAAAACTCTGCTTTATGAATAGATACATCTGAAATTAAACTGCCAATATTCTATTCTTTGGACCATTGTGAAAATATCTGGGATATAGTCATGTTCATAAGGTCTCATATTTAGAAGAGAATATTTTTTAAAAATATGATATTTCTTTACAATAATTACTTTTTATTCAACAGATATTTATGAGTATTGTTGATGTGTCAGCCTCTTTGCAAAGCACTGAGGCAAAGCACTGATCTCAAAAAGCTTGAGGTGATAGAAACACATGTTCACATGGTACAGAAAAGGTACCACAAAAGGGGATATGATATAAGAAGTACCAAGCATGACACACACATGCGCACGGTGCTCAGGGTGTAAATCACCTGAAACAGCAGTAGACACTGATGACTCTTCAAGGCTATTGCTAGTCAAACAGTCTAAACTCTAACAGGAATTCGAGAAGGAACGATTCTGTCTTTACTCAGTTATCCATCCATTTTCTCATGTTGTCACTCATTAATAAGTATTTTTGAGGACCTGTTGCAGTGAGGTGCTGTACTACTTCCACTTTTTGAATGGGGTGCTGGACAAGCCATTCTGCATGGTATCAAGAGGAAAACTTAAAAAAATTAAAAAAAATAATTTTTNCCTCCCACCTGGTCCACCCATCTAGGTCCCCACAGAGCACCAAGCTGAGCTCCCTGTGCTATACAGTAGCTTCCACTGCTGTGGATTTACACATGGTAGTGTATATATGTCAATCCTGATTTCCCAGTTTATCCCACACATCTGTCTTGCGTCCATACATCTGCTGTCTACATCTGCATCCGTATTCCTGCCCTGCATACAGGTCCATTTGAACCATTTTTCTAGATTGCCCATATATGGGTTAATATCTGAGCTTCCCTGGTGGCCCAGATGGTAAAAAATCCACCTGCAATGCAGGAGACCTGGATTCAATACCTGGTTTGGAAAGATTCCCTGGAGAAGGGAATGGCTACTCACACAATATTCTGGCCTGGAGAATTCCATGAACAGAGGAGCCTATCAGGCTACAGTCCATGGGGTCACACCTATTTTTTTCTCTTTCTGATTTCCTTCACTCTGTATGACAGATTGTAGATCCCCACATACATCCCAATGTTCATTGCAGCATTATTTACAATAGCCAGAACATGGAAGCAACCTAAGTGTCCACTGATAGAAGAATGGATAAAGAAAATGTGGTACACCATGTGGTACCATTTCACACCAGTCAGAATGTCTGTGATCCAAAAGTCTACAAGCAATAAATGCTGGAGAGGATGTGGAGAAAAGGGAACCCTCTTACACTGTTGGTGGGAATGCAAACTAGTACAGCCACTATGGAAAACAGTGTGGAGATTCCTTAAAAAATTACAAATAGATCTGCCTTATGACCCAGCAATCCCACTGCTGGGCATGCACACCGAGGAAACCAGAATTGAAAGAGACACATGTACCCCAATGTTCATTGCAGCATTGTTTATAATAGCCAGGACAACCTAGATGTCCATCAGCAGATGAATGGATAAGAAAGATGTGGTACACATAAACAATGGAGTATTACTCAGCCCTTAAAAAGAATACATTTGAATCAATTCTAATGAGATGGATGAAACTGGAGCCGATTATACAGAGTGAAGTAAGCCAGAAAGAAAAACACCAATTCAGTATACTGACACATATATATGGAATTTAGAAAGATAGTAATGATAACCCTGTATGTGAGACAACAAAATAGACACAGATGTATAGAACAGACTTTTGGACTCTATGCGAGAGGGAGAGGGTGGGATGATTTGGGAGAATGGCATTGAAACATGTATACTATCTTGTAAGAAATGAAGCGCCAGAAAAATAAATAAATAAATAAATAAATTTAAAAAAAAGAGAAAATGTGGTACATATATACAATGGAATACTACACAGACATAAAAGGAACGAAATTGAGTCATTTGTAAAAGCACTGTGATTTGAGACAGATCTTCCCATTACTATTGACATATTAAAGAACAATTATAATTACATAATTATAAAAATAATAGAATTTACTTAAACTTGCTTTAACATTTGGAAAGTAATGGAAATGGGAAGTCTCCCACCATTTGTGGATGATGGCAGGCAGATTTACTTAAACAACAGATTGGGACTTTGTAAAGAATCAATGACAGTGACAATAACAGGATTGGATTAAGTTAACTAGGTGGAAATACTGAGCCAACTAATCCCTATGGATCATGTAAAGTGAAGTTGCTCAGTCGTGTCCAACTCTTTGTGATTCCATGGACTGTCACTTCCAGGCTCCTCAGCCCATGGAATTTTCCAGGCAAGAGTACTGGAGTATGTTCCTATTTCCTTCAGGGAATCTTCCCAACCCAGGGATTGAACCCTGATCTCCTGCATTGCAGGCAAACACTTTACTGTCTGAGCCACAAGAAAGCCCATATGGATCAAGGGTGGGATATAAATTATAAATAAACAAATTAAGTTGATAGTGAAAGACCCTGATGGACTAACAGAAAATAAATAATTGAGAAAAAACTCTGCTTTATGAATAGATACATCTGAAATTAAACTGCCAATATTCTATTCTTTGGACCATTGTGAAAATATCTGGGATATAGTCATGTTCATAAGGTCTCATATTTAGAAGAGAATATTTTTTAAAAATATGATATTTCTTTACAATAATTACTTTTTATTCAACAGATATTTATGAGTATTGTTGATGTGTCAGCCTCTTTGCAAAGCACTGAGGCAAAGCACTGATCTCAAAAAGCTTGAGGTGATAGAAACACATGTTCACATGGTACAGAAAAGGTACCACAAAAGGGGATATGATATAAGAAGTACCAAGCATGACACACACATGCGCACGGTGCTCAGGGTGTAAATCACCTGAAACAGCAGTAGACACTGATGACTCTTCAAGGCTATTGCTAGTCAAACAGTCTAAACTCTAACAGGAATTCGAGAAGGAACGATTCTGTCTTTACTCAGTTATCCATCCATTTTCTCATGTTGTCACTCATTAATAAGTATTTTTGAGGACCTGTTGCAGTGAGGTGCTGTACTACTTCCACTTTTTGAATGGGGTGCTGGACAAGCCATTCTGCATGGTATCAAGAGGAAAACTTAAAAAAATTAAAAAAAATAATTTTTATTGGAGAAGGGGTCTGTCAAGGCTGTATATTGTCACCCTGCTTATTTAACTTATATGCAGAGTACATCATGAGAAACGCTGGACTGAAAGAAACACAGGCTGGAATTAAGAATGCCGAGAGAAATATCAATAACCTCAGATATGCAGATGACACCACCCTTATGGCAGAAAGTGAGGAGGAGCTAAAAAGCCTCTTGATGAAAGTGAAATAGGAGAGTGAAAAAGTTGACTTAAAGCTCAACATTCAGAAAATGAAGATCATGGCATGTAGTCCCATCACTTCATGGGAAATAGATGGGGAAACAGTGGAAACAGTGTCAGCCTTTTTTGGGGGGGCTCCAAAATCACTGCAGATGGTGACTGCAGCCATGATATTAGAAGACGCTTACTCCTTGGAAGAAAAGTTATGACCAACCTAGATAGTATATTCAAAAGCAGAGACATTCCTTTGCCGACTAAGGTCCGTCTAGTCAAGGCTATGGTTTTTCCTGTGGTCATGTATGGATGTGAGAGTTGGACTGTGAAGAAGGCTGAGTGCCAAAGAATTGATGCTTTTNAATTAATTAAAAAAAAAGAGAAAATGTGGTACATATATACAATGGAATACTACACAGACATAAAAGGAACGAAATTGAGTCATTTGTAAAAGCACTGTGATTTGAGACAGATCTTCCCATTACTATTGACATATTAAAGAACAATTATAATTACATAATTATAAAAATAATAGAATTTACTTAAACTTGCTTTAACATTTGGAAAGTAATGGAAATGGGAAGTCTCCCACCATTTGTGGATGATGGCAGGCAGATTTACTTAAACAACAGATTGGGACTTTGTAAAGAATCAATGACAGTGACAATAACAGGATTGGATTAAGTTAACTAGGTGGAAATACTGAGCCAACTAATCCCTATGGATCATGTAAAGTGAAGTTGCTCAGTCGTGTCCAACTCTTTGTGATTCCATGGACTGTCACTTCCAGGCTCCTCAGCCCATGGAATTTTCCAGGCAAGAGTACTGGAGTATGTTCCTATTTCCTTCAGGGAATCTTCCCAACCCAGGGATTGAACCCTGATCTCCTGCATTGCAGGCAAACACTTTACTGTCTGAGCCACAAGAAAGCCCATATGGATCAAGGGTGGGATATAAATTATAAATAAACAAATTAAGTTGATAGTGAAAGACCCTGATGGACTAACAGAAAATAAATAATTGAGAAAAAACTCTGCTTTATGAATAGATACATCTGAAATTAAACTGCCAATATTCTATTCTTTGGACCATTGTGAAAATATCTGGGATATAGTCATGTTCATAAGGTCTCATATTTAGAAGAGAATATTTTTTAAAAATATGATATTTCTTTACAATAATTACTTTTTATTCAACAGATATTTATGAGTATTGTTGATGTGTCAGCCTCTTTGCAAAGCACTGAGGCAAAGCACTGATCTCAAAAAGCTTGAGGTGATAGAAACACATGTTCACATGGTACAGAAAAGGTACCACAAAAGGGGATATGATATAAGAAGTACCAAGCATGACACACACATGCGCACGGTGCTCAGGGTGTAAATCACCTGAAACAGCAGTAGACACTGATGACTCTTCAAGGCTATTGCTAGTCAAACAGTCTAAACTCTAACAGGAATTCGAGAAGGAACGATTCTGTCTTTACTCAGTTATCCATCCATTTTCTCATGTTGTCACTCATTAATAAGTATTTTTGAGGACCTGTTGCAGTGAGGTGCTGTACTACTTCCACTTTTTGAATGGGGTGCTGGACAAGCCATTCTGCATGGTATCAAGAGGAAAACTTAAAAAAATTAAAAAAAATAATTTTTATTGGAGAAGGGGTCTGTCAAGGCTGTATATTGTCACCCTGCTTATTTAACTTATATGCAGAGTACATCATGAGAAACGCTGGACTGAAAGAAACACAGGCTGGAATTAAGAATGCCGAGAGAAATATCAATAACCTCAGATATGCAGATGACACCACCCTTATGGCAGAAAGTGAGGAGGAGCTAAAAAGCCTCTTGATGAAAGTGAAATAGGAGAGTGAAAAAGTTGACTTAAAGCTCAACATTCAGAAAATGAAGATCATGGCATGTAGTCCCATCACTTCATGGGAAATAGATGGGGAAACAGTGGAAACAGTGTCAGCCTTTTTTGGGGGGGCTCCAAAATCACTGCAGATGGTGATTGCAGCCATGATATTAGAAGACGCTTACTCCTTGGAAGAAAAGTTATGACCAACCTAGATAGTATATTCAAAAGCAGAGACATTCCTTTGCCGACTAAGGTCCGTCTAGTCAAGGCTATGGTTTTCCCAGTGGTCATGTATGGATGTGAGAGTTGGACTGTGAAGAAGGCTGAGTGCCGAAGAATTGATGCTTTTGAACTGTGGTGTTGGAGAAGACTCTTGAGACTCCCTTGGACTGCAAGGCGATCCAATCAGTCCATTCTGAAGGAGATCATCCCTAGGATTTCTTTGGAAGGAATGATGCTGAAGGTGAAACTCCAGTACTTTGGCCACCTCATGCGAAGAATTGACTCATTGGAAAAGACTCTGATGCTGGGAGGGATTGGGGGTAGGAGGAGAAGGGGATAACCGAGGATGAGATGGCTGGATGGCATCACAGACTCGATGGACCTGAGTCTGAGTGAACTCCGGGAGTTGCTGATGGACAGGGAGGCCTGGCGTGCTGTGATTCATGGGGTCACAAAGAGTCGGACATGACTGTGACTGAACTGAACTGATAGTTGATTTACGGGGCTTCCTACGTGGCACTCTTGCCAAGGCAGGAGATGTAAGAGATGCAGGTTCAATCCGTGAGTTGGGAAGATTCCCCTGGAGAAGGGCATAGCAACACACTCCAGTATTCTTGCCTGGAGAATCCCCATGGACAGAGGAGCCTCGTGGGCTACGGTCTATAGGGTCACAAAGAGTTGGACAGGACTGAAGCGACTCAGCACACAGTTGATTCACAATGTTGTGTCACTTTCAGGTGTAGAGCAAAGTGAATTAGTTTTATGTATACATACATCCATTCTGTTTTTTTTTTTTTTTTTAAGATTCTTTCCCCATATAGGACATTACAGAGTATTGACTAGAGTTCCCTGTACTATCCTGTGGGTTATTAGTAGTTGTTGATTTTGTATACAGTACTATGTTTGTCCTTTTTATTATTAATTGTTGTTCAGTTTTTAAAGCTCTTGTTGTCCTCAAGCTTCCTCTTTTGGGTTATTCTAAATCTCTGGGCTCAGTTTTCTTCTCATGAAGTTGTTTACTAAGATGCCTTACAAGCACCTCAAGTCTCAGTTGAGAGTGAGGATGTAGCCTGGGTGATTGTTACCAGCTTGACCTCAGCCATTAGAGAGGGTCTCACTCCCTCTTTTCGCTGTTCTAGCTGATTTCCTGCTCCCATAGATTCAAGATGAGAAAGGAGCTTAGTTCAAAGCAAAGCAAGATGCCAATTGTCAGGTTTAGAATAAGCCTTAAGCTAAAGAAACAAATGATAACAAAGTATAGAGGTGAAGACTGGGAAGGGATGCCCAAGCAAATGGCATTTAAGTTATTACCATCTAGTCAAGGCTATGGTTTTTCCTGTGGTCATGTATGGATGTGAGAGTTGGACTGTGAAGAAGGCTGAGCGCTAAAGAACTGATGCTTTTGAACTGTGATGTTGGAGAAGACTCTTGAGAGTCCCTTGGACTGCAAGGAGATCCAAGCAGTCCATTCTGAAGGAGATCAGCCCTGGGATTTCTTTGGAAGGAATGATGCTAAAGCTGAAACTCCAGTACTCTGGCCACCTCATGAGAAGAGTTGACTCATTGGAAGAAACTCTGATGCTGGGAGGGATTGGGGACAGAAGGAGAAGGGGACAATAGAGGATGAGATGGCTGGATGGCATCACTGACTCAATGAATGTGAGTCTGAGTGAACTCTGGGAGATGGTGATGGACAGGGAGGCCTGGTGTGCTGCGATTCATGGGGTTGCAAAGAGTCGGACACGACTGAGCAACTGAACTGAACTGGATGAATATTGTTTGTCCAAAGGTCAGAAGAGAATTGGATATGGAGTGGGGAAAAAAAGAGAGTGTACTAGGCAGAGAAAATGATGCTTGAGAAGGGAAATTATGGCACAAATAAGCTCAAGAGAGTTTAGTATGGATGAAACTTTGGGCAGAGTATGAGTACAAGTGGAAGAATTTTAAGGATGGGAGTGTCATTATGTGACTTCACTTTTGGAAGAATCTTTTTGGCTGCAGTGCTGAGAGCAGACTGGCACAGAGAAATGGAAGAAGGTAAAGCAATCCTCTAAATGAGAAATGACTGTTGCCTAATTTAGAGTGGTGGCATTAGAGATGGAAATATATAGACTTTTGAGAGCTATTTTGGAGGCAAAATCTGCAGAAACTTACATGGAGAATCTTTTCTCATACAGGAGAGCCAGAATAGGTATTGATCTAAGTGGGTAATCATTTGTCTACGTGTTATGAGTTAGACATTCCTAGAGAAAAAAACCTGTCTCCAAATATGACCCTTGTGAGCTGCAAACCAGTGCCTTCAATTCCATCATTAATGATTAATTTCTTTTGATAAGAAATTAATCTAAGATCTATGTGTATTACAGAAGCAAAGCCAGAAATTATGTTTCCTAGAATCCCTTTCCTTGTGTAGCGGTAGGTAAGAACTCACATGTGATTTGGAAGTTGGGAAAGGAGAAGCCAATATTCACTGGACACAGTAGTACCAGATACAAAGGCAAAGGTGAGATTCCCTATGGCTTCCCAGTGATCTGGTGGCTTAGAGGTTAAAGCGCCTGCCTCCGATGCGGGAGACCCGGGTTCGATCCCTGGGTTGGGAAGATCCCCTGGAGAAGGAAATGGTAACCCACTCCAGTATTCTTGCCTAGAGAATCCCATGGACAGAGAAGCCTGGTAGGCTATAGTCCATGGGGTCGCAAAGAGTCAGACACGACTGAGCGACTTCACTTTCACTTTCATTCTGTGGCAGGCTGAGACAGTCGGTGCAAGCTTATCAGCAGTTTCCTGGCAAAATTTTGAGACTCTCCCACTTTGTTGCTTCAATCTGATATCATCAGTGTCAGTTTCCTTGACCTTTGCTCGTCTAGCCTTTCCAAAGATTACCCCTCATTCCTGTAGTAAACTTTTCCTATTTCAAATGCATTTAATGGTTTCTATTTTTCTGATGGAGTTCTGGCTGAAACAGATTTCTGTATCTCAAGTGTTTCCAAGGGGAATAGAAACTTTAAAAATGGGAATCTCACATTAGTTTTATGAGCTGTTTAGTTTTGGAGGAAGTAATAAATACCTTGCCAATGGAAAATGGGTCACGAATAGTCCATGGCATGCAGTGATAAACTAGCTGCTTAAATTATCACCTTCAACTGCCTGGAGTCATATGGCTACAGAAGATGAGGCTTGGGACCACTGAGTTGTACTAGTAACATTTTATGGTGCATTAGGACTTGTGGGGATGGGATGGTTGCTTATTCCTGAATGGGAGAGTGCAGAGAAAGAAAAGCCAAAGCCAAAATCTTTCAATTCCAGCTCAAGATACCTACAGAGAAGGAGAAAGCATGGCTGTTCTAAAGACAACAGAGATTTCAATGCAGTTGTGACTAGATATGTAGGGCTGAAACTTCTGAAAAGCAAGTCCAGAATCTGATTCTGTGGATGGCTGAATTAAGCGCAGATTGTGTCCATGAACTTACTCTGTCTCTTAGGTTGAGGTGAGTTTTTAATTAGAGAAGAATGGGGCCGCAAGACTATAATGAGGAATTTCAGTAGACTGTTATCAGTTTGAGTTCACTGAGCCTCCAGTCATCCTTCTATATTTCTGGTTTCAGAACCCACCCCAGATAACAATATCTGGATGTCCCAATCTTCAGAGGACTGGGTGCTGAAGTCCCTTATTTAAAATGATTGATATAGGAAGGTCAGTGTGCCTTTCTTCATAACCTCCACATTGTCTAAAAAGTTCAGTCTCCACCTGGGACTGGCTCTGAATTGATCTTCAGTGGAATGCTGATTCACCTCAAGACCCTCTCCGATCATTTTTCATTTCTTGCAGACCCATAACTAAACTCAAATACCTAATAATCTGATAGGCACCAAATCTGACCCACGAGGAGATTAAAAAAAGAACTGTGATACTTTGATGTTTAAAATCAGCAGATATTTGGGAAGCGTGTGTGGAAATGAATTTTAAGTGTATTAAGCCATAGAAAAAGATATGTAATAATGGACTGAGCTGAATTGAGTCATATGGAAACACTAAACAGAGACTGGGCTTCCCCGGTGACTCAGTAGTAAAGAATTCACCTGCAGTGCAGGAGCCACAGGAGGCTCAGGTTCGATTCCTGAGTTGGGAAGATCCCCTGGAGGAGGGCATAGCAACCCACTCCAGAATTCTTGCCTGGAGAATCTCATGGACAGAGGAGCCTGGGTGGCTACAGTCCATGGGTTTTTTAGAGTGGAACACGACTAAAGCATCTTAGCATGCTTGTTTGCCCTCCCTTAGCAAACAGATTTCATCTGTTATCTTAAGAATCTGGAAGGGACTTTAACAATATTTTCTGTTGACTGAAAATTCTCAACTTAAATGAAAATGAGAAGCAGGAAGTTTCTTGGTATGCTATAGAAGAAAGAGTTTAAAAGATGAGAGAGATAGGAATGCTGGAGTGGCTTTATTAAGAATTATCTATAACCATCTCCCAACTCTGTCCCCCAGCAGGCATCCCTTTCATCAGGTACTGAGACATATATTGGTTAGCGGAGGATCATCATCCCTAATAGGCCCTGTATTGGTTGTTCTCTGGAGGTCAGGGTTGATAATGGGAGATGCCATCTTTGAGATGTATTCATGTGGGGATAGGATCTCAGAAAGGGAGAGAGAGACACTTAAACATCAGAGACAAGGTGGAAGAGCTTAGTCTAACAGACGTCAAGGCCAGAACATTAAAATGAATGATATAAGTCTAAGACTGAAATAGATGTTTAGCCTGCTGTTACTTAGATGCTGGGAGGGATTGGGGGCAGGAGGAGAAGGGGACGACAGAGGATGAGATGGCTGGATGGCATCACTGAGTCAATGGACGTGAATCTGAATGAACTCCGTGAGTTGGTGATGAACAGGGAGGCCTGGCGTGCTGCGATTCATGGGGTGGCAAAGAGTCGGACATGACTGAGGGACTAAACTGAACTGACCTTCTGTTACTTGAGCTGTATAAGAAAATAATGAAACAAAGTATCCAGGTTCACTTCTTAACAACGGATTTCTTTTACAGGACTCACTTGTGTCTTGGTTTTGATAATGATTGCTATTTCCCCCGAAGGCAATGGCACCCCACTCCAGTACTCTTGCCTGGAAAATCCCATAGACGGAGGAGCCTGGTAGGCTGCAGTCCATGGGGTTGCTAGGAGTCGGACACGACTGAGCGACTTCACTTTCACTTTTTCACTTTCATGCATTGGAGAAGAAAATGGCAACCCATTTCAGTGTTCTTGCCTGGAGAATCCCAGGGTCAGGGGTGCATGGTGGGCTGCCATCTCTGGGGTCGCACAGAGTCGGACATGACTGAAGCAACTTAGGAGGAGGAGCTATTTCCCCCATGGCCTGAGATATGACAGAGGTTTGGCGCACACAGAGTTAACACTGTTGCCATCTGTGTCTAAGTTTATGAGTAAGACGGTGGCTGCCTCAAAGGAGCATTGAGAAATGAGAATTAGACTAGGCTCATGGTAGGAATATAAACTGTTACCACAATGAAGCAGTCTTGAGTTTATTCTGCCTGTTTGCTTATTATTTTTGTTTCCTTTTCTTTAGTCCCTATGACAATTTCTTGACCCTCTCATTGTACAGTAAGAACTCTGAACATTGTTTCTGGTTCATTGAGCTCACAGGCTCTGTCTGAGTGGTACCCATCACTAAAATTGTTCAGCACCTACTCTCTATGAGACCATGAGAAGATGTTGTTGTTCAGTTGCCAAGTCGTATCTGACTCTTTGAAACCCCATGAACTGCAGCATGCCAGGCCTTTCTGTCCCTCACCATTTTCCTGAGTTTGCTTAAGTTCATGTCCATTGAACTGATGATGCCATCCAATCATTTCATCCTCTGTTGCTCCCTCATCCTCCTTCCCTTGATTTTTCCCAGCACTGGAGTCTTTTCCAATGAGTCCATTCTTCACATCAGGTAGCCAAAGTAGTGGAGCATCAGCTTAAGCATCAGTCCTTCCAATGACTATTCATGTTTGATTTCCTTTAGGATTGACTGGTTTGATCTCTTTGCAGTCCAAGGGACTCTCAAGAATCTTCTGCAATATCACAGTTTTAAAGTATAAATTCTTCAGTGCTCCTCCTTCTTTATTGTCCACCTTTTACATCCATACATGACTATTGGAAAGACCATAGCCTTGACCAGATGGACCTTTGTTGGCAAAGTGATGTCTTTGCTTTTTAGTCAACTGTCTAGGTTTGCCATCACTTTCCTTCAAAGAAGCAATCATCTTCTAATTTCATGGTTGCAGGCACCATCCACAATGTGTTCCGAGCCCAAGAGGAGAAAATCAGTTACTGCTTCCACCTCATCTCCTTCTGTTTGCCATAAAGTAATGGGACTAGATGCCATTATCTTAGATTTTTAATGTTATTTTAAGATAGTATTTTCAGTCTCCTCTTTCATCCTCATCAAGAGGCTCTTTAGTTTCTTTTCACTTTCTGCTATTGGAGTGGTATGATCTGCATATCTGAGGTTGTTGATATTTCTCCCAGCAACCTTGATTCCAGCTTGTAAGTCATCTAGCGTGCCATTTTGAATGATTTGCTCTTCATATAAGTTAAATAAATAGGGTGACAATAATGAGCCTTATCATGATCCTTTCTCAATTTTGTACCAGTCAGTTGTTCCATATAAGGTGCTAACTTTTGCTTCTTGACCTGCATATAGGTTTCTCAGGAGACAGGTAAGATGGTCTGGTATTCCCATCTCTTTAAGAGTTTCCCACAGTTTGTTATGATCCACGCAGTCGAAGACTTAAGCATATCCAATGAAACAGAAGTTTTTCTGGAATTCCCTTGCTTTCCTTATGAGAAGATGTAGCCAACCATAAAAATGACAACACAAACTAATGCCTAAAGACAGTCTTCTGCTCAGTAAACAACCCTGAGCTCAAGTCAATATGGCTGCCACAAACCTAGTCCCATAATTTACACCGGGGCTGATGTCAAAGTTGGGAAGGAAAGACCTGGACGTGGAGACTACAAGTTTCTGACAGGCATTTGAAGTTGGACTCTAGTGACAATGGTGGAGGTGACAGAGCCAAGCAGGTAAATCATGAAGTTCAAAAGGTATAGTCATGGGTGATTATGTGTCCTGCCCTTCCTCATGGGAGTATGTGAGCATCTGTCTTATCTCATGGGACATGGAGTATCAGTGTTTCAGTCTGGGAGATGCAGAACAATAGATCAGTCAATGGACGGGTGCTGAGGGAGTTAGAAAGATGAACAGGTCTTGGAGATCTGGGCTTCCCTGGTGGCTCAGACAATAAAGAATTCACCTGCAATGTGGGAGACCTGGGTTGCAAGAGCTGGACACTGAGACACTTTCACTCTTCTTGGAGACCTAAAGGGTAAATCAGCTGAGATATCTTGAAGGAAGAGCTCAGAGTCAAAGAACAAAGTTGGAGGGAAATTAAGTTAAGCTGAAATAGACTGCAGCATGAGAAACTTAGGTTTGGTATCCAGGAGTAGCATAATATAATTCATTGGTGCAGTGGTGGCTGTATTAAAGGTCAAGGAGTTTGAGCGCAGAGAATGAGGAGTAGGTGGTGAGCAGATAGTAATGCTTCAGTTTGGGGATGGGTCTCTAGGGAAGGGCTCTAATTTTTGGAGGCAATCGCCAGCAGTTACACATGGTCTCATTCTTGTAGTAGATGAGGAACAGTATAGGATTCTGAGGTGGAACTTCAATCAGGGTGAAATTTAAAAAGTACAAAACTGGGATATAAGTTAGGAACTTGCCTATAGAAATAAGGTAGTAGCTTAGGTACCAGAACAAGGTATAAATGCATCTTTATATAAAATTCATTAAATTTTCCTGTGGAACAGAATCAAATCCAGGACCTGGGGTGGAAATGGACTGAGGTGGTAGTTAAGAAAACCCAGCCATGAGTAGCGGAGAGTGCTAGATGGTTTACAGTGCTTTATACACAAACCATGGCCAAATAGGGAACAAATGGTTGTTGGGCACCCATTAGCTCAAAACTTTGATTAGTAAAAAGAAGTGGGAAATGTACAGTGTGTTGAGTGTTTGTGCATATGCCTGTTCACGTGTATGTGTATTTTCCTAGGAAGAGGAGAGATAAGTTGCAAAATAAGACATATAAATTTGGCTATAGCTTTTTTCAGTTCTCATTCTAGTCTAAGAACGAAGTCATAAATATCTTCATGGGAAAAGGAGAAGTATTGCAACTGAGTACATGAAAAGGAAGTCAAGTTTATTGGAATTATGGTGGTTAGATAAGCCTTCACCAGAGAGATATGGAAACTCATTTGGAAGTTTATGATATGAGTAGACAGAGAAAAGGAGAAAGAGCAAACAGAGTAAGTAAACAAAACGTAATTCATGGGACGAAAGACATTAGAAAAGACTGGAGGTTGGAGGTGCCTTGGCATGAAAATGAGAAAGACACTTGCTGGTCTGGAAAATTTTGTAGGGGAGTGCTGTATATGAAGGAGCTTCCCTGGTGGCTCAGATGGTAAAGAATACGCTTGCAATGCAGGACACTCAGGTTCAGTTCCTGAGTTGGGAAGATCCCCTGGAGGAAGGCATGGTAACCCACTCCAGTATTCCTGCCTGGAGAATCCCATGGACAGAGGAAACTGGTGGGCTATAGTATACAAGGTCAAAAAGAGTCAGACATGACTGAGTGGCTAACACCTCACTTCTTCACTTGTTCCATTCAGTTCAGTCGCTCAATTGTGTCCGACTCTTTGTGACCCCATGGATTGCAGCACTTGAGGCTTCCCTGTCCATCACCAACTCCCGGAGCTTACTCAAACTCATATCCATCAAGTCAGTGATGCCATCCAACCATCTCATTCTCTGTCATCCCCTTCTTCTCCCGCCTTCAATATTTCCCAGCATTGGGGTCTTTTTTAGTGAGTCAGTTCTTCGCATCAGGTGGCCAAAATATTGGCGTTTCAACTTCAGCATCACTCCTTCCAGTGAATATTCAGGAACGATATTGCTTAGGATGGACTGGTTGGATCTCCTTGCAGTCCAAGGGACTCTCAAGAGCCTTCTTCAACAAGACAATTTGAAAGCATCAATTCTTTGGTGCTCAGCTTTCTTTATAGTCCAACTCTCACATCCATACAAGACTACTGGAGAAAACATAGCTTTGACTAGATGAACCTTTGTTGGTAAAGTAATGTCTCTGCTTTTTAATATGTTGTCTAGGTTGATCATAGCTTTTTTTCCAAGGAGCAAGCATCTTTCAATTTCATGGCTGCAGTCACCATCTGCAGTGATTTTGGAGCCCCCCCAAATAAAGTCTGTCACTGTTTCCATTGTTTCCCCATCTATTTGCCATGAAGTGATGGGACCAGACACCATGATTTTAGTTTTCTGAATGTTGAGTTTTAAGCCAACTTTTCATTCTCCTCTTTCACTTTCTTCAAGAGGCTCTTTAGTTCTTCATGTTCTGCCATAAGGGTGGTGTCATCTGCATATCTGAGGTTATTGATATTTCTTCCTAGGAAGAAATGAAGTTTATATTTTATATTTAAGAGGTCATTGTTCCATCACATTAAAAATACTTTTATTGTGTTAATTTCTGTTGTACAGCAAAGTGAATCACCTATACTTACACATATATCCCCTCTCTTTTGGATTTCGTTCCCATCAGGTCACCACAGAGTACTGAGTAGAGTTCCTTGTGCTATGCAGTAGGTTCTCATTAGTTATCTGTTCTATACAGAGTAGTGTATATGTGTCAATATCTTCCAGTTCATCTCACTCCTTCTCTCCCACTTAGCATCCATAAAATTGTTCTCTATTTCTGTGTCCTTATATTTGCTTAGCAAATAAGTTCACCTGTACCATTTTTTTGATTCCACATATAAGTGGTATTATACGATATTTGTTTTCCTCTTTCTTTCTTCACTCTGTATGACAGTCTCTAGGTTCATCCATGTCTCTTTAAATGGTACTATTTCATTCCTTTATATTCCATCACATTTTGATGTTCACCTCATCCGGGCTGCCTTTTTTGTTGTTGTTATATTTATTTCAGCTTCATCTAAGAACTAGATGGATAAGAAGGTTCTAGACAATAAATAGACTAACATTTTGGCTTATAGATTCTTGGAGATATTTCAAAGATTTCTTAATTTTTATTGTCACAAAGGAATGTTTGCTTTATTTTTGTTTGTGGTATGGCTAATAAGCTAATCAGTGTTCAAGCATGAGTCAAACCCTGGTAGTTTTTCCTGAAAGCTGCATTCTCACCAGTATATGGTGTGGTGGTGTTGTTTGGTCACTAAGTCTATCTGAGTCTTTGCAACCCCATGGACTGTAGCCTGCTAGGGTCCCCTGCCCATTGGATTTCCCAGGCAAGAATACTGGGGTGGGTTGCCATTTCCTTCTCCAACACTATGGTGGTGACTCTGTAAATATCTGTTTCACCCCTGCTCAACTGCCTCTGGGCTGGGCTTATATGTATAGACACTGAGTGGCTTGCAGCAACATGCTGGTTAGTATTCTTATATAAGAATATGTAAAAGTACAAAAGTAATATATGTGTTTTATTTGACATGCATTTAATTGTACATGAGCAAAGTATATAAAAGGACTGAAGCCTTGTTTTCTTTTGAAAGAAGACATCAGTGAATGAATAGCATTGTACACAAACTTCTAGCAGGGTGACAGGTGACAATGATTGACTGCATGGGTGGGTGTACCAGTGAATACTGAAGTGGGGATGATGCATGCACAAGGTGTCAGAGGGAATGTGGTTGCCCTAGACAAAGTCAATTAGTCAATTGGGTCTACATTAAGGAAGCTGTGTGGCAGGATATGGGGGCACAGCTATTGCAGGTTTGGTTTCTATTTGGGGGTAGAGATTTAATCAGAGTCCACAGGCATGACCTACTATCTTATAATTATCACTAAAAGCACAGCAACTTACCTATATGATGAGTCTGAAGTAGTTTCCTCTCACAGGCAAAAAATACCTACTCAATCTGCAAAAGAGGAATTGTTATGCTCTTTGAGTGTTGTCTGTGGGAGCGTGTGTGTGTGTTTCTTTGAAAGCTAGCAGTGAAAGGCCAAGTAAAGCACTGCAAGGCAACATAAATGATTTAAGACCCAACAGTTTTGCCAGGGAAACATTCAAGACGGAGTCTAATCCTTTAATCTAACCCCAGTCCCTTTAAAAGCTTTGAGCTAGGAGTTGACTCAGCATGTCAGTGCCAAGAAGATCCATTGACCCTGAGTTCAGTGCTAAGAAATTGAGAAATGTTCTTTTTAATGTCTATTCAATAAATACAGCATCCACCTTGCAAGGGGCTGCACAATCCACTTCAAATCCATTATGGGATGTTCTAGTGGGCTGACAAGTTGTCCTGAGACAACAGCGGCAATGAGATGAGGTTAACCCTTCCTTTGGAATGTAAATCATCACAGCCACCACCATTGCGGGCTCTCCTAAGACCTTGGAAAGAAGTTGTAATATTTGCATTGATATGAGGACCCTGTGGTATTCACTTCCTTCGAGAATGAGGTCATCTTCTTCAGAACACATAAATTCATACACAGATGCCTACACAGAATAACCACAAAATGATGTTTTCTAAAATAAAAACAATGACAAAAAGTTGTGAAATTATGTCTTTCTTTGTCACCACCCTTGGGGACATGGATCAGATTTTTCTCACCTCATCTGGCAGAGACTATTTCTAGGTGTTGCCTATGAGTACTGTGACCATACTTTATGAAGTTTACATCAAGACATGCAATCTGATAAAGAAAGTTCTGCTGATAATAGGTGAAAGAAGAAATCTAGGGACTGTAGCTTGCATAGGAAAGTATTAGAGTTGTGTGAACATTTCAGAGGATTATAAGACAAATGGAGAGACATTGAAGATCAGGACAATTCCAAAATATGTCTAATAGGTTATAACTGTCCTCCTGCATGGCTAGAGGGATAGGTGAACAAATCTGGACAGATTTCTCCACAATCAGACCCAGTCAAGGCTGAGGTTCAGTGTTTTGAATTTTTCACATTATAATAACAGATTGTCTTGTATGAAACTATTCAACTTACAGCAAACAGCATATGATGCATTGGAGAAATATTTGTGGGGTGATAGATTAGTTAGTTGACAGTTTGTGGTGTCACGTTAACCAACAAGGGGTAATTGCCTATTGTTTGCCAAATGGCTAATCACTTGTGAGATCTATTCATTTAGCAAAGACTTACTGAATACCCTCTATCTGTTAAAAACTCATTAAAACCTAAATAGAATTTTGAATACATAGGAGAAAAGAATCAGACTCTTTGCCAAAGTTACTAACTTTCCTTAAAACCAGTTTCATAGAATTTTACAGGTGTTCTTTGGAAAACGGATTCCCTTGTCAAATCAGTTTAGGAAATATTAATAAATATACAGAAGCTGCTTTACCAGAATCCCTTTCTAATAATAAGCTAATGCTGTTAGTCTTAAAAGGGGGGGATGTGACATGTAGTGTCTTGCCAACTTTTGATCATGAAGTAGTCTTTTTTTTTTATAAGAAAGAAAAAAAATCTCTTCGAACTAGCATTTTGTAGAGCATATCTTGAAGAATGGTTGTCCACTGAATTCAAGTAGGATGACTTTTTCAAATCAACCAGAAGTTTTTTGCAGTCAACCTTGATTTTCTCCTTTGTGTCTTAGAAGGTGCTAGCAATTTGCCATAGTGGACTCTTAGGAGGCCAGATTTATGCCTCCCAACAGACTAAAGTGACTTCAACGTACAGATTGCTGGTGTTGAGAAATGTAAGCTCTGGGGATAAAGGGAGGGTTTAAGCAGCTAGGGAATGTCTCAGCAGAAAAAAAATGACTGAATGGCTCTGCTCTTCTCCATCCCTGCCATGCTCCCTCCTTGGTCTGTTTAGATCAGGGATAGGGTATTATGCCCAGGGCTTTGCTGCCTGTGCGCAGAGTTGAGAGTGATTTCTTCTCTCTTTTGTGGCTTTATATGTGTCTCATTACACATCTCCACATCCACACATGGAGCTCATATTGATACTTGTTTACACTTACCTTTTTTCCCCTTTGCAGAGGGATGAGGTATCCCCATTGTCTTAATCAGGACCATCCAGTGAGCAAGTATAGGAGAGAATGGACGTTTATTAGATCCTCAGTCCCAGGTAGATGTTTTATACATGAACTTTGGGGCAGGTATTATTGTTATCATTTTAGAAACGAGGGAATTTAACTTGCCCAAGAATGGGGAACTGATAAATAGTGGAAATAAAGTGGTAACTGTGTGGCTTAGCCCAACTCCAATGTCTATTGCATCATAAGATGTATGGAAATGCCTTACCGGTGACAAAGAGTTACATATGCATTATGTCATTTGAATTCTTAACTTTCATTAAATCAGGATCCAGATTACAAAAGAAAGGGCTTTTCACTTCTCCAAGGTCACACAGCAGACTGTAGGCTCAAAGGAAAAGATCCTGGTCTAGGTTTGGGCTAGATATTCTGCCTCAAAACAGATGACAACTTAGGTTGTCTTTGTAAAAACCATTACCGTTTTTCATAAATTCATAATGGTTTATAAGTAGCATTTTCTCATTTAATCCTTGAAATAATTCTAAAAGTAGTTTTTATTTTCTGTTTATTTCAAAGGAGGACTATAAAGCCAAGAAAGTGACTTACTCCATATCAAGTCTATATATAATGCTAGGGATTTGGTAGTCATTATTTTATTTAACCCTCCATAATCTTAGGAGGTGAGTATTATTATTATCCCCATGTCTCAGAAGAAAAAACTGAGGCCCATAAACCTTAAGTAAGGAGTGTTGGAGTTTGTCCTCCACTCTTTTCAGGCTCTAGAGATTCAGCTGTCAGCCCAATGCATGGGTACTTCTCAAATTAATGCTCCACCTTAAGCCTTCTTTCTGGGAATTCCCTAGTGGTCCAGTGGTTAGGACTGATCACTCTCACTGCTGGCATGCATGCTAAGTTACTTAAGTTGTGTCCAACTCCTTGCCACTCTATGGACCGTAGCCTACCCTGTTCCTCTGTCCATGGGATTCTCCAGGCAGGAATACGGGAGTAGGTTGCTATGCCCTCCCTACTCCAGAGGATCTTCCCGCCCCAGTGATCCAACCTGCATCTCTTTATGTCTCTTGCATTGGCAGCAGGGCTCTTATCATTAGTACCACCTTGGAAGAAGACACCCAGATTCAATCTTTGGTGGGGGAACTAAGATCCTACAAGGGACTATTGACCTGGCCAAATAAAATACTTCTTTCTAATTCTCATTCTCTTTCCAATATAGTTACAAAGCTGTTAAGAACTATGGATGTAAAGTAAGAGTAAGCCAGTAATCAGGACACTTTCTCTATTAGAAATACTAGGTGTGCATCTCAAAATGTGTGCATGTTTAAGGTTGTAAATATGAACACAACCTACTGTGCCTTAAAATAACTCACCAACTTTAGCACTCCAAGAAAGGATCTCCGTGTGCCCCACTTCCATGGCTTTGCTCATGTTGTAATGAGATCCTGTCATAAGTCAGTCTCTTTATATCTGAGTCCTGGCGAGCTTTTCTCGATTGATTAGGATGGAGGATCTGTCCTTCAACCAGAACTGCACAGTGTGTGGCGTGTGACAGCCCGTGCATCAGTCCGGTCCTCCGTCACTGCCGTTGCTGGAATCCCAGATTGGCTTGTGCCTGAACATTGACATTCCGGTACTGATGCTCCTGTGACACTGGGAGCTATTGTAACAATCTTTATTTTATCTGTGGCTTTTGCTCTCGGGCTTGGGTTGAGCCCCCACAGGGTTACCACGATAATCAACACCTCTAATTAGCACTTAGAAATGTCTGGCTCCCAAGGCTGTCATTAGAAGACAAGCTTGGTGTGCAAAATACTGAAGCTCTTGCATTTCCCCAGCAAAATCTTCCTCCCAGGCCTATGTCATGGATCGTGCTTTCAACACTCTGCCAGCAGGAGACACCCCCTCCCTGCTCCCCTCATTTAGGAAGACCTGAATTCAGGGAATGAGGTCTGCCTGGGCAATTGGGAGGCTGGAAATTAGACATCACATCGCATGCCTGATTCTTTCTGCCCAGAAGGCAGGTCCTCATTTCGAGCTGAGCTCTCTGCCCACACTCTACTGTGATGACTGAGATGATGGCGTGTGAGTGATCAATGCAAAGAAAGTCACCAAGCCTTTCTCCTCTGCTCCTCCATCTCATTTTCTTTTTACAAATGGGATGGGGAAGAATAGCTGAGCACCTGCTGATGTCTCTGTGCTCAGCAGGCCCAGGGGAACACAGAGAAAGACACTATCTCATTCTACTCACTTCCACCCCTCCCCCAGCAGGGAGCAAGTGATGAGAGGCAGCTGGATAGGTCCTCAGTGGAGGTTTTCTGGCGGGAGGGAAATGATCCATTGGCCAAGGGGCATGGTGTACCTGTGAGCAGGTAGGCTGTTTATTCTCCATAAGTCATCACCAAGTCAAGTGGGAGCTAATGCTGATAACAACTTATTGCTATTATTGTTGCTGTTATCGATATGAATACAAACTCTAGAGCAAGAGAGAGTGCAGTAGGACACCCAGCTGCAGCGGTGGATGTCTTTGATTTCCTCTCTCCTTTAAACACAGTCTTCTCTTTAATCAGCTGACACTGCATCATGCTCCTATCCAAATTTCAGGGAGCATTCTTAAATGGCTTTATTTATCTATTTGGATAGCCAAGGCAAATGCAGGAGGTGGTAGAAAAGGCAGTAAGGGTTCAGTTCAGTTCAGTCGCTCAGTCGTGTCCAACTCTTTGCGACCCCCATGAATCGCAGCACGCCAGGCCTCCCTGTCCATCAACTCCCAGAGTTCACTCAGACTCACGTAGAAAGGGAATTAAGGCAGAGTGACGCTAGCCTAGGCTCACTGGGAAAGGCCTATGTGTCCTCTACTATCAACAACCCTCCCCACTGCCTCCAATTCCTGCAGCCACAATGGGTGAATTTCCCCAGAACCTAATCCCAGGAAAAGCCTGGGGGACAAAAGAGTCACAAGCCAGTTGCAGCCTTCATAACACAAAGATAGAAGACTTGGTTTCTCTTCTGTTTCTAGATGCTCACTGATGAAGTTACTTCAGTGTTTTCTGCTTATTTTTCCATCCAAAAGAGATAATATTTACTCCTAGAAGGCAGGAGGCAAATGGCCTCTGCAGGTTACTTCCAGTTGAACGATTTAGGAAGCTAGGTTTCGGCATTCTCTTTTCAACTTTGTTCCTAACAAAATTGGCCTCACTACCCTCTCTTTAGAGAATAAAGCTCCAGGCCAGTGGCTACTCTTTCTTCTGCATGCTCAGCCCTCAGCTGGTTAGCAAGGTTACCAAGGATGACAGTGACTATGTGCTTCTCACCAGTAGCCAACTTATTCTGTTATCCATCCCTGCCCCCTACACCCCACACATATGCTTTGAGACCTATTACTTTGACAATATTTTAACTCAAAGGAACTATTTTATTTGAGTTAATAGGGTAATAGAAATGGTAGTATTTCAGTTTTTCTTGTATGAAGTGTCTAAGATTCATATTTAAAATCCACCCTCAAGCACCTTATAGGTATCAGGAACCATTCGAGGCGTATTTTCTGTAGATGCTTTCTTAAGCTAATGTAACCCTCCAAATCAAACCCTGTGGTTATTATTCCATGGATTTTATACACTAGAAAACTAAACTGAAACACAAAGAGAGTTGAACTTGTTCAAAGTCATATAATGATCAGTTTTGGATTGAAGTGTCTTTTGGTTTTCCCTCAAAATTAAACCAAATGAAAGCAGGTTTGCTTCATTACCCCACAATCTTAAATCAGGTTCCATCTTCACATAATCTGGTCTGGAAGCTGTACTTAGAGGTAACTTCAGTCAGGCATCCCTGCCTGCATCTGGTGACCACAGAGTAGTAGACGGTGGTGTGGTGTGGGTAATAGACACGGGCTTCAAGCAGGCCTTGAACTTGCAGCTTAATGGACAGATAGGCAACCATTTCAGCCTCAGCTTCCTCTGTAAAATGGGACTGATACACCTCAAGATTAATGTAAAGGGCCTGGCAAATAGGTGCTCAGTATAGGTGACTTCTTTCAGCCTAAGGCAAGCTGGTAAGTTTAATAATAACGGCTAGCATTTCTGGGAGAGGTTATAGTTTGCAAAATACTTTCACACGTTCTTTATCACCTCACTTTTCTGGACAGATGAATATAAGAGGTAGTCAGAGAGTATTTTGGTATTGACACCTATCAAGTAGTTTAAAGAAGGAAAATTAGAACTGGTGGGCAAAGCAGAATTGGAAATAGAGAACATGATGTTGCTTTCTTGAATGAGTACCTAGGAAATCTAGAAGATGGGAAATCAGCTTTCTCTGATTTATATCTTCTAAAGCATGAGTATTTTATTCCACACCTGCTTTGTCAGTATGACCAGGATGAATCCTGTTTAGTCTGTTTACTTGATATTTGCCCAAGTCTGCAATCAACAAGAAAACACATCTCAGCATCTCACTTGGCAAGAGGAAGAATGGAGGCAGCACAGCAGCTGTCATATTTATTTCAGTGGCAAAGCAGGTCAGGAAAATTGATAAAATTAATCATACAAACTAGCAAACATCAGGAGTGAGAACGTGGAGAAACAGATGAGTTCCTGCTTCATTCCAGGCTGCACCTGCCCTTAGTTCTAATGGAATCGGTGCAGTCAGCTGATGGAAGCAGGAGTGGAGGGGGCCATGGCAATGGGAATAAAAGCCTGAAGAGAAATTGGAACATGAGAGATTATTGGGGCAGATCTTTTTCTGTGGGCCTGTGGTGTCTGTGAAACTCTATTAAGTTCTCTGAGGTAACAGGAAATCCATCTTTTGGTGTCCCATGAAGAGAATAAGTTCAGGACTTAATATTGGCTTGGCTCTGTGGCAGGTGATTCTAACTAATTTGGGCAACATTTCTTTCCTGTTGGGAGAAGCAGCGTGGCCTTGACTGCAGTAGCCTTTGACTCCAGATGTACTTTAGCATCACCTGGGGAGTTGTTAAAACAACGATGCCTGCACCCTACCCCAGATGAAATGAGTCAGACTCTCGGGGGTGGGGCCCAGGCACTGATGGTTTGTATAAACTCTCCAGGTGATTCTAAGGTGAAGCCAGTGTTCAGAGCCACTGGCCTACAGCAATAGTTCTCAAGCATTCACAAGCAACAAAATCACTCATAGGGTGTGTGGAGCCACAGATTTTGGGGCCTCACAATTAAAGTTTTGATTCAGTAGGTTTAGGGTGGTGCCTGAGAATTTTCATTTCCAATAGTCTCCAGGAAATGACTGTGTTGTTGGTCCAGAGAGGAAACAGCTTCTCCTTCTGAAGATTAAACCGCATCATTAATTAGCTGTATTACCTTGAGAAATTCATGCTGAAACTCATAAACAGAAATTCATGCAGTTGCCCTATTTATTGAAAAAAAAAATGAGAAATGTACATGGAAGTACTTTGTAAACTATAAACACAGGATGAAAATTAATTTTTAATTATTTCTATTCAAATTTCCATTTTGCTCAGTGTGTAATAGATCTAGCTGTGCTCATTACAACTTACAGGGAGATTTATTTATTTATTGAAAAAGTAACTAACACAAGCCATTATATATGAGGCCCTGGATCAAATCCTGTAGTATAACAGTGATATGATAAGTGTATCTCTCTCCTCACAAAGTTTATATTCTGGTGCAGGGCCAAATTCACCTGTTTCTACATGACCTGTGAGTCTAGCATGGTTTTTATGTTTTTTGATGGTTGAAAAAAATCAAAAGAATATATTTCATGATTTAAAATTATATGGAATTCAAGTGTCAGTGTCTAGAAATAAAGTTTTATGGGAACATAGATATGCTTATTTCAGTTTTGTACTTATAACTGCTTTCACTATACAATTCTAGTAGACTGTTGTAGTTGTGATAAGGATGGTATGTCCCACAAAGACTACAAGATTTACTCTCTGGCCCTCTACAGAAAAAATCTGCTGACTCTTGTCCTAGGGCAAGAGTGAAATCCCTCCATAGTGAGTCCTGGGAGGAAGCAAACAAAAGACTGGATAAACTCACAGAAGCATGATGTACTGTGGATAGGGAGGCCAGGGAAGGTTTCTCCAAAGAGATCACATTAACCCAGGACCTAAAAAATGAAAAGGGTTAATCATGCTGATATTCAGGGAAGAAGAGAACAACAGGTACAAAGGCCCTGAGGTGACCAATTTGGCTCTTTTGAATCATTTAAGAAGACTAGCAGAGCTGAAGCATAGATTCAAGGTGAAATTGGGTTTGTTATTGATTCAAGATGAGGGCACAGAGAGGCAGAGGTGAGGTCAAGAAGGGACTTTTATGCATTAATGGTTTTCCTTTTATTCTAAGTACAATGGACACTATTTTAAGGAAGGAAAGGCACTGATGATAAACATAGCTAATTTTTATTGAGTGCCGGCAATGCAGGAGACCCTGCTTTGATTCCCAGGTTGGGAAGGTCCACTGGAGAAGGGATAGGTTACCCGCTCCAGTATTCTTGGGCTTCCCTTGTGGCTCAGCTGGTAAAGGATCCACCTGCAATGTGGGAGACCTGGGTTCAATCCCTGGGTTGGAAAGATCCCCTGGAGAAGGGAGAGGCTGCCCACTCCAGTATTCTGGCCTGGAGAATTCCATGGACTGTATAGTCGATGGGGTTGTGAAGAGTCGAACATGACTAAGCGACTTTCACTTCACTACTATAAGCTAGGTATTATTCTAAAAGCAGTCTAGTTTTCAAAACAAAGTTGTAAGATAAAGGCTATTGTTATCCTCATTTCACTGATGGCAAAAGTAAGGTGCAGAGCAATTAAACACCAAAAGTCACAGATTTGAAATTAGAACCCAGACAGTGTGGCAACTGTTTGGAGGTATAAAAGGGGAAACAGATCAACTGGGAAGCTGTTCCACAAGTCCAAGCAAGAGACAGTGTGGGCCAATCTAAGAAGTTCACAACCATACATGATGGTAGTCATATATGGTGAGAGTTTGACTATAAAGAAAGCTGAGCACCAAAGAATTGATGCTTTTGAACTGTGGTGTTGAAGAAGAATCTTGAGAGTCCCTTGGATTGCAAGGAGATCCAACCACTCCATTCAAAAGGAAATCAGTCCTGAATATTCACTGGAGGGACTGATGCTGAAGCTGAAACTCCAGTACTTTGGTCACTGGATACAAAGAACTGACTCATGTGAAAAGACCCTGATGCTGGGAACGATTGAAGGCAGGAGGAGAAGGAAGACAATGGCAGAGCATGAGATGGTTGGATGGCATCATCGACTCAATGGGCATGCGTTTGAGTAAACTCCAGGAGTTGGTGATGGACAGGGAACCCTGGCATGCTGCAGTCCATGGGGTTGCAAAGAGTTGGATATAACAGTGACTGAACTGAACTGAATCTAAGGAGTTAGCAGAAGAGATGGGCATAAGAAGAGGTTAAGGCCTAATCAAGAGGTCAGGTTGATGGGACCTGCGTTTGTCTAGGGGGTAGAAGTGAGAGAAAGGTCAAGGACAACTTCCAAATTTCAGGTCTGGATTAATCAATATTTATTGAACATGCCTTTTCATACTGTTTCATGGGGTTCTCAAGGCAAGAATATGGAGGTAGTTTGCCATTCCCTTCTTCACTGGACCACATTTTGTCAGAACTCTCTACCATGACCCATCTGTCTTGGGTAGCCCTACATGGTACTGCTCATACTTTCCTTGAGTTAGACCAGGCTGTGGTCCATGTGATCAGTTTGATTAGTTTTCTGTGATTGCAGTTTTCATTCTGTCTGCCTTCTGATGAATAAAGATAAGAGGCTTATGGATCAAACTGCCAACATCTGTTGGATCATAGAAAAAGCAAGAAAGTTCCAGAGAAACATGCTGCTTTATTGACTACACCAAAGCTTTTGACTGTGTGCATCACAACAAACTATGGAAAATTCTTAAAGGGATGGGAATACCAGACCATCTGAACTGCCTCCTGAGAAATCCATATGAAAGAGGAAGCAACAGTTAGAACCNTTCTGATGAATAAAGATAAGAGGCTTATGGATCAAACTGCCAACATCTGTTGGATCATAGAAAAAGCAAGAAAGTTCCAGAAAAACATGCTGCTTTATTGACTACACCAAAGCTTTTGACTGTGTGCATCACAACAAACTATGGAAAATTCTTAAAGAGATGGGGAATACCAGACCACCTGAACTGCCTCCTGAGAAATCCATATGAAAGAGGAAGCAACAGTTAGAACTGGACATGGAACAACAGGCTGGTTCCAAAGAGGGAAAGGAGTACATCAAGGCTGTATATTGTCACCCTGCTTATTTAACTTACATGAAGACTACATCATGCAAATGCTGAACTGGATGAAGCACAGGTTGGATTCAAGATTTCCAGGAAAAATATCAGTAACCTCAGATATGCAGATGACACCTCCCTTATGGCAGAAAGCAAAGAAGAACTAAAGAGACGCTTGATGAAAGTGAAAGAGGACAGTGAAAAAGCTGGCTTAAAACTCAACATTCAGACAAAAAGATCATGGCATCCAGTCCCATCACTTCATGGCAAATAGACGGGGAAACAATGGAAACAAAGACAGACTTTATTTTCTTGGCTCTGAAATCACTGCAGATGGTGCCTGCACCCATGAAATTAAAAGATGCTTACTCCTTGCAAGAAAAGCTATGACCAACCTAGACAGCACATTAAAAAACAGAAACATTACTTTGCCAACAAAGGTCCAGCTAATCAAAGCTATGACTTTTCCAGTACTCATGTATGGATGTGAGAGTGGGGCTATAAAGAAAGCTGAATGCTGAAGAATTGATGCTTTTGAACTGTGGTGTTGGAGAAGACTCTTTCAACCAGTCAATCCTAAAGGAAATCAGTACTGAATATTCACTGAAGGACTGATGCTAAAGCTGAAACTCCAATACTTTGGCCACCTGATGCGAACTGACTCATTTGAAAAGACCCTGATGCTGGCAAAGATTGAAGGCAGGAAGAGAAGGAGATGGTGGCAGAGGATGAGATGGTTGGATGGCATCACCAACTCAATGGACATGAGTTTGAGAAATCTCCGGGAGTTGGTGATGGACGGGGAAGCCTGGCATGCTGTAGCCTATAGGATGGCAGAGTCAGACACGACTGAGCAACTGAACTGATTGAACATGCCATCACCAGAAGCCTCAGTGGACTCTATAATTTGGAACAGGAATCACAAATGCATATAAATACATATCTTACTTTCACTCCCCCATCCATGAGAACTGTGCACCTTTTGAGGGTATAGACAGTGAACCTTTTTTTTTTCCCCTGTNATGCCTATTTCTTTTGAAATCTTTCCTGGTTTTGCACTGCCAAAGTGGGATGTCTCCACATGAAGATCTCTGAGCTTGGAAATCATGACAGTCATTTGAGGATAATTGTGAAATCATGACCTAAGAGCCCATAGTCCTGCCTTCAAACAGACTTGATACATCATGTCCCTCCCTCAAGAGATATGAATCTCTGTTCTTCCTTAACTATCTCCAGGGAAAGGATTTCTACAGTCTCTAAGTAGTCCATTTCTTTTGGCAGATCAACATTTCCTCCACTTGATCTAAATGTGTTCCCTCTTGTTTGATATTCTGCTGTGTTAGAGGCTATCTGTGTTAGAGGCTCACACATAATGCCCCACCTGAAAATCATCCCTCAAATCCAGTACAGTAACCAGGCAACCCTTTTGCCTTCCCCTCTGTTACTAACCTTTCACAATTCTTGTGACCTTTCCTTCAACGTCTATTTTTCATCTCTTTAATCCTTTTGTCACTGCCCTTTCTCACCTTTAGCAGCAACGGCGAGAAGACCAGGTTCTGACACACAAAAATGCCACTAGCAGGTGGCAGGCAAATTGGCATGCTTAGAACAGCCCCATACACCCTCTGGGGATTAATAATAAAAANGTGGTACATGTCAAGCAGAGGTTAGCCCTGCCCTGGGCAGGGGCGCCCTCCTCCCAGGTCTCCTGCATGGTGCTGAAGGAAATCAAACCATGAGAGCTTCTTTTGCCCCTTTACAGGAGGGAAGTACCAGAGGCAGCTAGAAGAGCAAGTGACTCACTTACATAGTCCTGAGCTCCAGCTCTATGCCAAGCATGTGTTGGAAACAAGGCTAGAAAATGCAGCAGNATAATAAAAACTATTTGATGATGAAATCTGAGTGCATTTTCTTTTCAGTGAGACAGTGTCAACTGTTTTCTTCTAAAATAGAAATGAGCAGAATACAAAATTGAGCAGCCTTCATCTCTCCCCGCTCAGGAGGCTGTTGTGACTGATCTGGTTGGCGTTCCTCCTGGCTCAGCCCAGACGGAAGGAAGCTTAGCAGGTGCCGTTGCGCACCCTCTTGATAGCTAGCTCTAATTTATGAAAAATTGGAGATGAGTACTTGGAATGCTTTGTTTTCTTTATTTCCTGGTGCAGTTGGTAATACTTCAAATTATTAAAGCAGATGATTTTAACCATTAACTAGAACTCCAAAACAAAGTAGAAAATCACACACACACACACACACACACACACACACACAATTCGATGATTATGATGGAGCGAGCAGGACTCATCCTTCTAACACTTACTGAGCCTTTTCCCTGTATTCTAAAGTTGAGGTGGTTTTGAGAGATGGGTGTAGGGAGAGAAATAAGGGTGGAGATCCTCAAAGTAATCTACTCCACAGACTTTAATTCCCAAATAAGAAATCTGAGGCTCTGAGAGGCTGGATATAATTCATTGGGTTTTTATTGGGAGGATTTAGATCAGGATATGTCTTATTACACTCACTGAAGGTCTATTTACAGTATGATCACGCCATCTCTGTTTTTCTTCAAAAAGCACTATGTCAGTGCCATGGAAAAAAGAAATATAAAACTATGGTTCAGACATTCAAAAACAGTGAAATATAGATCAGGAGAACTTAGGGCTCTGCTTGAATTAGGGATGGAAGGCTGGCAATCTGCCTCCCTTGCCTTTCTTTGCTTCTCCGTCCTAGATGCNTATGGTTCAGACATTCAAAAACAGTGAAATATAGAACTTAGGGCTCTGCTTGAATTAGGGATGAAAGTCTGGCAATCTGCCTCCCTTGCCTTTCTTTGCTTCTCCCTCCTAGATGCCTAGGGCTTTGAAAGTGTGTAACAGAATCATTTCTCCAGGGAGATGAAAAAAAAAAAAAAAAAGAAAGAAATAGCAGAGTTTTCCGTTGTCAAGGGGAATCCATGTTAGGTTAAGGTTAAATGTCAGAAAAATGCAGAGAGTAACGCCAGAGACAAACCAACAAGGCAATCAAATGTATACTAAAAATCTGAGGGCATGATTAATTGCCAAATGAATGATTCTATAATTGCTGTAAGAATTTAAATATGGAAGCAAAACTGTGAGAGAGGAGAGAAATTTTAACCTCATCTGCAAGAATGTGTATGATCTGAATATATAGAAAGCAAAGAGAAGAACTTCTGGGAGCTATGGTGAATATTTTGCATCAAGAAAAGGTAAAATAAGTTTGGATAGTAAATAAATACTGGGGTATTTGATAAACTGAGTTGTTAGAGGTAATATTGGAAAGGCAGGTTTGAGTCAGACAATGAAAAGTCCTGAAAGTCAGGTCAAGGAAAATTGAATTTATTTTAATTTCTTAATGTTGAGTTGTTTCAGTATTACCCAAAGAGCCAGCCTACAAGAACTGGTCCACACACCTTCCCTGGGTGGATTTTTTTTTTTTTTGGATAACTTTCACATAGTCTCTAATTTCTGAACCAACAGTGACACCTACCACTTGTTTTAGTTCAGTTTGGCAAGCATTTTTTCAAGAGTATGTCCCTCTATCCCCCAATCTCATTCCTATATCATGGAATACATTTGTCTCCAACCCTGTCACAACAACTGACCATAAGATACTCTTTGACAAGTGTTGCTTCCAATTACTGTGGAGTGTCATACAGCATGAAACCAATCTGCTGATCTGCCTGCCCTTAGTTGTCTAGCCATTCTCTGACTTCATGCACAATGTTAGTTGTATCTTCCTATCTTTAAAATGGGGATAGCATTCAGACAGCATGATTTTTACCGGTAGGGACATGATTATCCTAATGTATACAATAGCAAATACCATACACAAAATAATCAATAGAGATGATGAGGATCTACAGAAAAATCTACGACTTATGTGGGACAAGAGAGGAGACTGAGGTGTGCTACTTGACATGTGATTAGGGGAAAAGAGCTAATAGACATAGAAAAAAATCACACAGGGTATAGAGAGGGAAGATGCTAGTCTGAATAATTACTTAATTGAGAATTATTTGATTATATTCAATAGTCTATATGATACTCATGACAGTCTTGTTATTAGATAGACACTAAAAGAATCTCAAAAGAAGGATCCATTTCTAATTGATGGAAAGTTAGTTGTTGGCACGAACTACATAATGGGCTAGAAAGAAAATAAGGTGAATTAATAACAACCACCACATTTTGGAAGTCACTATGAATTTTTGAGTGGAACAGTTTAAGAGCCCCTCCAGGGCTTCCTAGGTGGCACTAGTGGTAAAGAACCCTCCTGCCAAGGCAGGAGATGTAAGAGATATGGGTTCGATCCCTGGGTTAGGAAGATCCCTTGGAGAAAGAAGATCATGGAAACCCACTCCAGTGTTCGTGCCTGGAGAATCCCATGGACAGAGGAGCCTGGGAGGGAGTCAAGACACAACTGAAGCGACTTAGCACACATGCACACATATACTTACATGAAGTGTAAAAAGTACTGGAAAGGTCACTACATGCTCATAGGGAGAGATAGTGTGCTAACCTTGGCCTTATTACCAAATGTATGATTTGCAGTAAGTCACCTACAGAAGACCAAGTGATTTTCTGGAGATGAGACAACATGTAGTCTAAGAAAATATCTATGCAGTTTACCACAGAACACTGTAAAAGTTGTGAAATTTTGTGGACTATTTTCCAACTTGAGCTCTCAGATTTTATAACTTTGAAATCTTCTGTCATGTAAACCAGAGTGTTTACTTAGTTTTTGCTAAAGAACCTTTGCTAGATGACCTTCAGGAAATTTTAATGTGTGGCTTCAATTTTCTACTGCGTTTAAAAAAAGACAGGTTAGCAGTTTTTCTATAGTACATATATATGTTTAAATGATAAGGTCTAGATTACAATAGTTGACAACTATTTGCATTAACATTTATCAATTGCTTTTGAATACATCTATTATAAAAATTTTATTATAACATAATAAACAATAAAAAATAAGAATACAAATTTGTATCTTAAAAAATAAGTCAATTACTGGAGTAGTAATTTATAACCTATAGAAGCCATAGCCAGAATTTAAATCTAGATCCTCTGACTCCAAATTTCACACTTTCTAATCTATCATCCAGCCATCATATCACATGTAAATATATAGTCTAATGCAAGATATCTGGATATTTTAGTTGAGATTTTTATCTTTGTTTGTAAAAACACATAGCACTTTACTTTTGAAAAATCACCTTCATCTATGAATCACAGGTTGATTGGAAGACGACAGACAAGGTATATTCCATCTCCTCTTTCCCATCTGTAAGGTGGAGTAACTGATACCTGCCATCTTTGTTTTCTTGCAGGGTGGTTGTGATGATAAGTGATGCAGTGGATGCATAGCTCCTTGGAGTAAGGAAGCCATATAAATCCAAGGTATTACATCAAGATGCTCCTGATATTTACATAGCTCTCTTCTCCAGGGCATAGAGGGCTTTTATTGCTTCACAGAGCTCTAGGAAATGGAGCAGTAAATGCTCTTTCCAAAAAGGAAGCTGACCAATAAAGTGGATAAGTAGATGACCCCCACATGGCACAGTAAGGTGATAGTGGTATTGCCCAGTGATGTTCATTAATAATTGCTAGTAATAATTAGTTCAGTGAGTCTAGCCTGCTGCTAGCTATCACTAAAGCAATAAAAACCCTCCTGTTATAGAATAGTCCATGGTTTCCAAAATGGAATTTATACTAACTTTTTATTTTTTCCAGAGGCTCTTAAATTCTCAGATAACTTTCTCCTATACTTCCTTTCTGTTTTCAATAGAAATAGCACAAAAATGCTGACTGTGGAATTCCTGGCTCTCAGAACAATGGAGGGTTTGAATGTTGCAAGAAATATTGGTTTCCTTGAGGCTTTCAGACACTTTTTTCTAATGACCTAAATAGCTTGGAGGTGAAAGAGAAAGCAAGGGGTGGGAAAGAGTTGACAAGAGTGAAAATGTTGCATTTTCAAAAGAGAAGTGAAGAGTCTATATGTGTTTTGTCTCACGAGGAAGAAAAGTGTGTGTGCTTGGGGCGATGGAGGGAATGTGGAGGTGGGTTAGTAAGAATGGCAGTATGAAATAGTGGGTATCTGAAAGAAGAAGACCAGAACCCTACACTTATATAAATTTATTTTTGGCTGTGTCAGGTCTCAGTTGTGGCACCAAGCCTTAGTTGTCCTGCATGCAGCATGTGAGATTTTAGCTCCCCCACCAGGGACTGAATCTGTGTTCTCTGTTTTGGAAAGTGGATTCCACTGGACCACCAGGAAAGTCCCCTGTGAGCCCCTATGCAGTGGCAGACGCTTGATTCTGTCACTGAGTTTGACCTGGGATTGTTACTTAATCAACCTTGATTTTAATATCTGAATCTTTAAAATTAGAACAATACATTAGTAGATCTATAGGAGACTCCTTAAGATTAAGTATATCCCTAAATATCACCATAAAATTGCCTACCGCATTAGCTATTTTTTGTCCCTCCACTTTGTGCCATGAGAAACCTTCTTCACATGAGGAAAGAGCAGCCTCGAATTCTTTATGTGGATTTTTGAAACTGTGAGATGTTCCAGGAGGTTCCAGCATGTTTTTTCAAGGCTGAATTCCCTTTGAGGATAACTGAAGGGACGCTGATAAGGGCGTGAGACTCCATGGGAAGTGTCTCACTGTGAACCAAGGAATGACAAGTGTTGATTCTATTCTCAGACTCCAAGAACAGGCACTTGAGGGGAGAGATCAAACTAGCCAAGATGGCATGTTCAGGCTCACCCCACGTTTTGTAGATAATGAGTATTTAACAGCTGAGATCATTTATAGCACTGTGCATGACCCTTACGAGGTACCCATTTGGTCAGGGGCTACTTTGTGCTGTACGGATGCATGAGCTCCACCCAAAAATCTGGTGGCAATCCTGCTGTGTCACCACTGTGTCCGTTGGGTCAGCCACGGGAGGAGAGACTATAGTGTGCCTGCTGCTATGGCTGCTGCGCCTGCCAGGGGAGAATAAACGTGTCTGCATTTCCTATGGGTCCCCTAGTCTCCTTCCAGCCTCTTAGCTCATGCCTTCCCTACCCTGGGTTCAACTAACAGTGCGCATAGCATGAACAGCAATACAATTGGCATAGTCAGCAGGATACCCAGTGGGTAGAGGAGCTTGAGGCGCCTCTGGATGGAGGAAGCCAATGGCTACCAGAGAGCATGTGGCATTGTGTGGCTGTGATCCTTTCAGTGTAGGCTCTGGTGGAAGCCTGGGAGGTGGCGGACAGCTCACTGGATAGCAGTGAAAAGGCATTACAGGGGTGAGTTCCTGTTTGCCAAACAAGGCAGCACTGGGCTGCTGCTGGCACCATGGGTGGATTCTCCCGACTGTCCTGAAGGTGAATATGAATAGTGCTCTCTGTGGCGCTGTGTCAGCACGCAATGTGTGGAGACCCTTGGAAGAACTAGAGCACAGGCTTTAGAGCAAGAACCCCGTGGCCCAGAAAGAACCAGCATCTCAGACTGCAAGGCAGTAAGTGATGGTGATGATGAACGTTATGAGACTGCATATTGCCGCTTGGCAGCGAGGCCCATTGTACAGCAGAAAGTGAAGCATAAACAATCCATGGCCCAGAGGGGAGAGGATTCTCAAGGGGCCCCCAGTGTGACTGAATTCACAACGTATGGACCATATCCTCAGGCAGAGTTGGTCAATTTGTGTAAAAAGTTTTGGCAAAAGCAAGGGGAATCTTGACAGCTTGGCTTTCGTGACTCTGGGACACAGGAGTGGGCCTGGCACTTGTGGGAGGTTGTTGCAGGTTCTGTAACACATTTTTTGCAGGTCCTTACTAGGAAGTAGAGGGATGGCATGTGAGATACCATTTTGAAAGTGTGAATACCCCGGAGGGGGCCCAAACTGCAAGGGGCCCATGTAGGTTTTGCAGATGCAACTGGGGGCTGATTTGTGTGAAAGTATACTCAACTCACTCCAGTACACTTGCCTAGAAAATCCCATGGACAGAGGAACTTGGTGCAGGCTACTGTCCATGGAGTCTCAAAGAGTAGGGCATGACTGAGCAACTTCACTTTCATACTGTAAAGTAGATGTTAAAAAAAAAAATTCTACTTCTGCTTTATTGACTATACCAAAGCCTTTGACTGTGTAGATCACAACAAACTGTGGAAAATTCTTCAAGAGATGGGAATACCTGCCTCATAATAAATTTGAATGCCTGTCAAGAAGCAACCATGATAATCATGATGATAAGCGAAGATAATCACGATGGTGTGATCACTCACCTAGAGCCAGACATCCTGGAATGTGAAGTCTAGTGGGCTTTAGAAAGCATCACTACAAATAAAGCTAGTGGAGGTGATGGAATTCCAGTTGAGCTATTTCAAATCCTGGAAGATGATGCTGTGAAAGTACTGCACTCAATATGTCAGCAAATTTGGAAAACTCAACAGTGGCCACAGGACTGGAAAAGATCACTTTTCATTCCAATCCCAAAGAAAGGCAATGCCAAAGAATGCCCAAACTACCGCACAATTGCACTCATCTCACATGATAGTAAAGTAATGCTTAAAATTCTCCAAGCCAGGCTTCAGCAATAGGTGAACCATGAACTTCCAGATGTTCAAGCTGGTTTTAGAAAAGGCAGAGAAACCAGAGATAAAATTGCCAACATCTGCTGGATCATTGAAAAGCAAGAGAATCCCAGAAAAGCATCGATTTCTGCTTTATTAACTATGCCAAAGCCTTTGACTATGTGGATCACAATAAACTGTGAAAATTTTTGAAAGAGATGGAAATATCAGAACACCTGACCTGCCTCTTGAGAAATCTGTATTCAGGTCAGGAAGCAACAGTAAGAACTGGACATTGGCAAAACAGACTGGTTCCAAATAGGAAAAGGAGAACGTCAAGGTTGTGTATTGTCAGCCTGCTTATTTAACTTATATGCAGAGTACATCATGAGAAACGCTGGGCTGGATGAAGCACAAGCTGGAATCAGGATTGCCAGGAGAAATATCAATAACCTCAGATATGCAGATGATACTACCGTTATGGCAGGAAGTGAAGAAGAACTAAAGAGCCTCTTGATGAAAGTGCAAGAGGAGAGTGAAAAAGTTCGCTTAAAGCTCAACATTCAGAAAACAAAGATCATGGCATCCAGTCCCATCACTTCATGACAAACAAATGGGGAAATAGTGGCTGACTTTATTTTTTGGGGCTCCAAAATCACTGCAGATGGTGATTTGAAACCATGAAATTAAAAGACACTTGCTCCTTGGAAGGAAAGTTATGACCAACTTAGACAGCATATTAAAAAGCAGAAACATTACTTTGTCAACAAAGGTCTGTCTAGTCCAGGCTATGGTTTTTCCAGTGGTCATGTATGGATGTGAGAGTTGGACTATAAAGAAAGCTGAGCACTGAAAAATTGATGCTTTTGAACTGTGGTGTTGAAGAAGACTCTTGAGAGTCCCTTGGACTGCAAGGAGATCCAACCAGTCCATCCTAAAGGAGATCAGTCCTGGGTGTTCATTGGAAGGACTGATGTTGAAGCTGAAACTCCAATACTTTGGCCACCTGATGAGAAGAGCTGATTCATTTGAAAAGACTGTGATGCTGGGAAAGATTTAAGGCAGATGAAGAAGGGGAGAACAGAGGATGAAATGGTTGGATGGCATCAACAACTCAATGGATATGGGTTTTGGTGCACTCCGGGAGTTGGTGATGGACAGGGAGGCCTGGTGTGCTGCAGTTAATGAGGTCTCAAAGAGTTGGACATGACTGAGTGACTGAACTGAACTGAACAAAAGCAACGGTTAGAACCGGACATGGAACAACAGACTGGTTCCAAATAGGGAAAGGAGTATGCCAAGGCCGTATATTGTCACCTTGCTTATTTAAATTTTATGCAGAGTACATCATGCTAAATTAAGGCTAATGAAGCACAGGCTGGAGTCAAGATTTCCAGGAAAAATATCAATAACAACAGATACACAGATGACAGCACCCTCATGGCAGAAAGCGAAGAAGAACTGAAGAGCTTCTTGATGAAAATGAAACAAGAGAGTGAAAAAGCTGGCTTAAAACTCAACATTTGAAACACTGACATCATGGCATCCAATCCCATCACGTCATGGCAAATAGATGCGGAAACAATGGAAGCAGTGACAGACTTTGTTTTCTTAGGTTCCAAGACCACTGCAGATGGTGACTGCAGCCATGAAATTAAATGATGCTTGCTCCTTGAAAGAAAAGCTATGACCAACATAGATAGCATATTACAAAGCAGAGACATTACTTTGCTGACAAAGGTCCATCTAATCAAAGCTATGCTTTTTCTAGCAGTCATGTATGGAGGTGAATTCAGTTCAGTTCAATTACTCAGTCGTATCCGACTCTTTGTGATCCTATGGACTGCAGTACTCCAGACTTCCCTGTCCATCACCAACTCCAGAGTTTACCAAACTCATGTCCATCGTGTCAGTGATGCCATCCAACCATCTCATCCTCTGTCATCCCCTTCTCCTCCTGCCTTCAATCTTTCCCAGCATCACAGTCTTTTCAAATGAGTCTGCTCTTCACATCAGGTGGCCAAAGTATTGGAGTTTCAGCTTCAACATCAGTCCTTCCAATGAACACCCAGGACTGATCTCCTTTAGGATGGACTGGTTGGATCTCCTTGCAGTCCAAGGGACTCTCAAGAGTCTTCTTCAATATCACAGTTCAAAAGCATCAATTCTTCAGTGCTCAGCTTTCTTTATAGTCCAACTCTCACATCCAAACATGAGTACTGGAAAAACCATAGCCTTGACTAGATGGACCTTAGTTGGCAAAGTAATGTCTCTGCTTTGTGATATGCTGTCTAGGTTGATCATAGTTTTTCTTGCAAGGAGCAAGCGTCTTTTAATTTCATGGCTGCAGTGATTTTGAAGCCCAAGAAAATAAAGTTAGCCATTGTTTCCACTGTTTCCCCATTTATTTGCCTTGAAGTGATGGGACTGCATGCCATGATCTTAGTTTTCTGAATGTTGAGCTTCAAGCGAACTTTTTCATTCTCCTCTTTCACTTTCATCAAGAAGCTCTTTAGTTCTTCACTTCCTGCCATAAGGGTGGTGTCATCTGCATATCTGAGGTTATTGATATTTCTCCCAGCAATCTTGATTCCAGCTTGTGCTTCATCCAGCCCAGCATTTCTCATGATGTACTCTGCATATAAGTTAAATAAGCAGGNATAAGGGTGGTGTCATCTGCATATCTGAGGTTATTGATATTTCTCCCAGCAATCTTGATTCCAGCTTGTGCTTCATCCAGCCCAGCATTTCTCATGATGTACTCTGCATATAAGTTAAGTAAGCAGGCTGACAATATACAACCTTGACGTTCTCCTTTCCCAATTTGGAACCAATCTGTTGTGCCATGTCCAGTTCTAACTGTTGCTTCCTGACCTGCATACAGGTTTCTCAAGATGCAGTTCAGGTGTTCTGATATTCCCATCTCTTTCAGAATTTTCCACAGGTTTTTTTTTTTTTTTTTGTGTGATCCATACAGTCAAAGGCTTTGACATAGTCAATAAAGCAGAAATAGATGTTTTTCTGGAACTCTTTTGCTTTTTGGATGTGAAAGTTGAACTATAAAGAAAGCTGAATGCTGAAGAATTGATGCTTTTGAACTGTGGTAATGGAGAAGACTCGTGAGAGTCCCTGGACTGCAAGGAGATCAAATCAGTCAATACTAAAATAAATTAATCCTGAATATTCATTTGAAGGACAAATGCTGAACCTGAAACTCCAATACTTTGGCCACCTGATATGAAGACTTGACTCATTGGAAAAGACCTTGATTCTTGCAAAGATTGAAGGCAGGAGAAGGGGCTGACAGAGGATGAGATGGTTGGATGGCATCACTGACTGGATGGACATGAGTTTGAGTAAGCTCCAGGAGTTGGTGCTGGATAGCAAAACTTGGTGTGTTATAGTTCATGGGATTGCAAAAAGTCGGACATGGCTGATGAACTGGACTGATACTGTAAAGACTGTGTCTTCAGATTTAGGAAAATATAATCTTGAAGGTAGGCTGTGAATGCTGCAAAGATCTCCTCCTTGAAGGGGTGGGCTTAGCACCTGTAGGAAGTTTTGTGGGTCCTTAATGAAAATTCTGCAGAGGTGGAGTTGCCCTTATGGAGGCTTTCCTGCAATCTCACAAGGACAGATGGTGGACATGTGTATGGCTCTTCTAGCCTCAGGAAGGCAAGGATTGCAACATGAGTTCCAGTTGATACCTGGCATTGGTTTTTGCCATGTGTTGGGGATGTAACTCTTTGTTGTTGTAGCTACTGCTGTTAAGAAGATGTAAATCTAAGGGTCAGTGTTACCCACCAGGTAACACTGGAGAATATTGGAGAAGATGGACTGTGCATAGAATGTGAGGTGAGAGACCCTGAAAGGGTAGAGCGTGGGGAGAGACCAAATTAGCCAAGGAGACATTTTCAGGGTCTCTTGCCCCACATTTTGTAAACAATGACTATGTTAACCGCTGAGATAATTTATATGGCACCGCGCACCCGCTTGGTCACGAGCTACTTCGTGCTGTACAGGGATGTATTCTGCTGCTAAGTGTGTGAGGTCTACCCAGAAAACTGGTGGCAATCCTGCTGTGTCACCGCTGTGTCTGTTGGGTCAGCCTCGAGAGGAGAGAATATAGCGTGTCTGCTGCCATAGCTGCTGTGCCAGCCAGGGGGGAATAAACATGTCTGCATTTCCTACCGTTTCTCCAGTCTTCTTCCAGCCTCTTAGCTCACGGCTTGCCTGCCCTGTGTTCAATGAACAGTATGCAGTGTTTGCATCTCTGATTCTTGAAGACAACTGGCGTTCACAAACAGGATCAGCGATACAGTTATCTCTATCAGCTTCAGCCTCATACCCCTAGTTTTCAGTACCAAACTTGCTAATTCATTTACATAACTATCTGAGCATTTGACTCAGACACACAAGTTCTGGAAAAACAACAAGAAATGCAGAAGTGGTGATAAGGCTGCTTAACAATCTTTTTTTTTTAATTTTTTAAATTTAATACTTTATTCTATTTTACAATACTGTATTGGTTTTGCCATACGTTGACATGAATCAGCCACAGGTGTACATGATCTCCCAATGCCAAAGCCCCCTCCCACCTCCCACCCCACACCATCTCCCCAGATCATCCTGTACACCAGCCCCAAGCAACCTGTATCCTGTATTGAACATA
This sequence comes from Raphicerus campestris, assembly GCA_006410735.1. Taxonomy (NCBI): domain Eukaryota; kingdom Metazoa; phylum Chordata; class Mammalia; order Artiodactyla; family Bovidae; genus Raphicerus; species Raphicerus campestris. The sequence continues at coordinate 1,354,834 of SJYW01003154.1, read as the reverse complement.
GACTGGCGCTTCATTTCTTATATGATAGCATACATGTTTCAGTGCCATTCTCCCAAATCATCCCACCCTCTCCCTCTCCCTCAGAAGCCAAAAGTCCGTTCTATATCTCTGTGTTTCTTATGTTGTCTCCCTTACAGGGTCATCATTACTATCTTTCTAAATTCCATATATATGTGTCAGTATACTGTATTGGTGTTTTTCTTTCTGGCTAATTTCACTCTGTATAATTGGCTCCAGTTTCATCCATCTCATTAGAACTGAGTCAAATTTATTCTTTTTAAGGG
>SJYW01003154.1:1321546-1347735 GCA_006410735.1 Raphicerus campestris | reverse complement strand
TCCCATCGCCTGCGGGCGGCTCCCATCGCCTGGCGGGCCGCGCCCAGCGGCCGAGGGCCGGGGGCGGCCGAGGCCGGGCGCCTGGCACCTCCGCGCGCCGCCTGCCCGCGCGGCCGGCGTTTGGCGTCCTTCAGCCTTGTTTAGTCCGCACAGAGCCTGTGGCGCGTGTGCTTCCCACTCGTGCACCGAGGGCGCCCGGGCAGAGGGGAGCGCACGTGCCTGGGGCGAGATGAGGCGCCGGGCGCCCCTCCACCGCCCAGCGTGGCCGCCGCCAGCAGCGCCGCCTTCATCCTCTGCCCAGAAAGAACCCTTCTGTTGTGCTTACTGTTTTTTTCATCCGAAGTAGAAATATGGGATTGACTTTAAAATGATCTGATTTGTGAATTTATTCAATTCAAAAGTTTAAAATTGAATGAAAAGGAGTTAGGAAACATTTCACAGAGAATTGAACATTTGAGATGAACTTTGAGAAGTGACTAGTGGCATCTGGTCTGATGAAAATTTATTCATTAATTTGACAATATTTACTGTCTGTTCCTTGTTAGGTCATGAGAATAGAGGAGTGAAAAAGAAAAAGAAAAAGAAAGGTTTCAGAGAGAGAGGAATGGATTGGGATAGGTTTCCCTGACCAAGGCTAGTGGCCCAGAGAGGAACACTGGATATATTTAGAGAATGAAGAGATACGAAGACGATTAGAGGTAGACATGGGTAGCTCAGGAAAGGTATGGAGAAGTTGTTAGGTGTATTAATATTTCAGTAGACAGTATGCAGCCACAGACATTACCGTATTAATGTAATATGAANATATTTAGAGAATGAAGAGATACGAAGACGATTAGAGGTAGACATGGGTAGCTCAGGAAAGGTATGGAGAAGTTGTTAGGTGTATTAATATTTCAGTAGACAGTATGCAGCCACAGACATTACCGTATTAATGTAATATGAAATATAAAGTAGGTTATGGGTCCAAAGAATAGGACTAACTGTATGATTTGAACAAATTATCTTGTTTTCATAAGAAAACATTTCTTACAGGGTATATCCTCATGGTATAATTTTTTAAGGCATGCACAGGGCTCTAAACTGAAAAATCCTTCCTCAGACCCAGCGAGCTGANCACAATAATAGTAGCAGACTTTAACACCCCACTCACATCAATGGACAGATCATCAAAACAGAAAATTAATAAGGAAACACAAGTTCTAAATGATACATTAGATGAGATGGAGCTCATGGATATCTTCAGGACATTCCATCCAAATGCAGAGGAATACACCTTCTTCTCAAGTGCACATGAAGCATATTCCAGGATAGATTGCATCTTGGGTTACAAATCAAACCTCAGTAAATTTTAGAAAATTGAAATTGTATCAAGCGTCTTCTCTGACTACAATTCTATGAGACTAGATATCAGTTACAAGGAAAAAACTGTAAGAAACACAAACACATGGAGATTAAGCAACACGTTACTAAATAACCAACAGGCTACTGAAGAAATAAAAAAGTTTCTAGAAACAAATGACAATGAAAACACAATAACTCAAAACCCATGAGATGCTGCAAAAACAGTCCTAAGAGGGAAGTTTATAGCAATACAATCCTACCTCAAGAAACAGGAAAAATATCGAATAGACAGCCTAACTTTACACTTGAAACAACTGGAAAAAGAAGAACAAAAACCCCCCAAAATTAGTAGAAAGAAAAATCATAAAAATCTGAGCAGAAATAACTGAAAAAAAATGAAAGAAACAATAGTAAAGATTAATAAAACTAAAAGCTGTTTCTTTGAGAAAACATAAAATTGACAAACCTTTAGCCACACTCATCAAGAAAAAAAAAAAGAGAAGAATCAAATCAACAAAGTCAGAAAGGAAAAAGGAGAGGTTACAACAGACAATGCAGAAATACAAAGGATTATAAGAGACTATTATGAACAACTATAAGGCAATAAAATGGATAACCTGGAAGAAATGGACAGATTCTTAGAAAAGTTCAATCTTTCAAGGCTGAACCAGGAAGAAATAGAAATTATGAACAACAATTACAAGTACTGAAATTGAAGCTGTGATCAAAAATCTCCCCAAAACCAAAAGCCCAAGACCAAATGGCTTCACAGGAGAATTCTGTCAAACATTTAAAGAGTTAATGCCTATCCTTCTAAAAGTCTTTCAGAAAATTGCAGAGGAAGGAACACTTTCAATCTCATTCTATGAGGCCAACATCACCCTGATACCAAAACCAGACAAAGACAACACAGAAAAAGAAAAGTACAGGCCAATATCACTGATGACCATAGATGCAAAATCCTTAACAAAATTTTAGCAGAATTCAGCAACACATCAAAGAGCTCATACACCATGATCAAGTTGGTCATGGTCATTTAGTCCAGGAATGCAAAGATTCTTCAATAAGTGCAAATCAATCAATGTGATATACCATATTAACAAATTGAAAGATTAAAAATCATATGATAATCTCAATACATGCAGAAAAAGCCTTTGACAAAACTCAGCACCCACTTATGATTAAAACTCTTCAAAATATGAGCATAGAAGGATCCTACCTCACCACAGTAAGGGCCATATATGATAAGCCTATAGCAAACATTATTCTCAGTGGTGAAAAACTAAAAATATTCCCCCTAAGATCAGGAATGAGACAAGGGTGTCCACTTTCACCACTATTAATCAACATAGTTCTGGAAGTCCTAGCTACAACAATCAGAGACAAAAAAGAAATAAAAAGAATCCAGATCAGAGAAGAAGTAAAGCTCTCACTGTTTGCAGATGACATGTACATGGAAAACCCTAAAGATAGTATCAGAAAATTACTAGAGCTAATCAGTGAATTTAGCAAAGTTGCAGAATACAAAATCAATGCATAGAAATCACTTGCATTTCTATATACTAACAATGACAAATCAGAAATTAAAGAATCAGTCGCATTCACCACTGCAACAAAAAGAATCAACTATCTAGGAACAAACTTACCTAAGGAGACAAAAGAACTGTACACAGAAAATTATAAGACAGTGATGAAAGAAATCAAAGATGACATAAATAGATGGAGAGATATTCCATGTTCCTGGGTAGGAAGAATCAATACTGTGAAAATGACTATACTACCAAACACAAGCTACAGATTCAATGGGATCCCTATCAAATTACCAGTGGCATTTTTCACAGAACCAGAACAAGAAATTTCACAGTTAATATGGAAACACAAAAGATCCTGAATAGCCAAAGCAGTCTTGAGAAAGAAGAATGGAGCTGGAAGACTTCAGATCAACCTTCCTGACTTCAGATTATACTACAAAGCTATTGTCATCAAGACAGTTTGGTACTGGCACAAAAACAGAAACATAGAACAAGATAGAAAACCCGGAAATAAACCCATGCACCTATGGGTACCTTATTTCTGACAAAGGAGGCAAGAATATTCAATGGGGAAAAGAACACCTCTTCAATAAGTGGTGCTGGGAAAATTGGACAGCTGCATGGAAAAGAATGAAATTAGAACACTTCCTAACAGCATACACAAAGATAAACTCAAAATAGATTAAAGACCTAAATGTAAGACCAGAAACTATAAAACTCTTAGAGGAAAACATAGGCAGAACACTCGATGACATAAATCAAAGCAAGATCCTCTATGACCCACCTCCTAGAGTAACGAATATAAAAACAAAAGTAAACAAGTAGGACATGATTAAACTTAAAAGCTTCTGCACAGCAAAGGAAACTATAAGCAAGGTGAAAAGACAACCCTCAGAATGGGAGAAAATAATAGCAAATGAAACAACCAAAATATACAAGCAGCTCATACAAGTCAATGCCAGAAAAACCAACCCAATCAAAAAGTGGGAAAAAGACCTAAACAGACATTTCTCCAAAGAAGACATACAGATGGCTAACAAGACATGAAAAGATGCTCAGCATAGCTCATTATTAGAGAAATGCAAATCAAAACCACAGTGAGATATCACCTCATGCCATTCAGAATGGCCCTCATCAAAAAGTCTGCAAACAGCAAATGCTGGAAAGGGTGTGGAGAAAAGGAAATGTTCTTGCACTGTTGGTGGGAATGTAAAGTGATACGGCCACTATGGAAGACAGTATGGAGATTCCTTAAAAAACTAGAAATAAAACTACCATATGACCCAGCAATCCCACTCCTAAGCATATACCCTGAGGAAGCCAGGGTTGAAAAAGACACATGTATCCCATTGTTCACTGCAGCACTATTTACAATAGCTAGAACATGGAAGCAACATAGATGCCCATCGACAGATGAATGGATAAAGAAGTTGTGGTACATATACACAATGGAACATTACTCAGCCATAAAAGGAACACATTTGAATCAGTTCTGATGAGGTGGATGAACCTAGAACCTCTTATACAGAGTGAAGTGAGTCAGAAAGAGAAAAGACAAATATCATATTCTAATGTACATATACAACATCTAGAAAAATGGTTCTGAAGAATTTATTTACAGGGCAGCAATGGAGAAACAGACATAGAGAATAGACTTATGGACATGGGGAGTGGGGAGGAGAGGGTGAGATGTATGGAAAGTGTAACAAGGAAACTTACACCACCATATGTAAAATAGATAGCCAATGGGAATTTGCGGTATGGCTCAGGAAACTCAAACAGAGACTCTGTATCAACCTAGAGGGGTGGGATGGGGAAGGAGATGGGAGAGAGGCTCAAAAGGGAGCGGATATATGTATATCTATGGCTGATTCATGTTGAGGTTTGACAGAAAACAACAAAATTCTGTAAAGCAATTATCCTTCTAAAAAAAATAAGTAAAAGAAAATCAGTAGTGTCAAAAAGCTTCATGGTTCTGTCAATAGTGAATTGAGTGTGAATTTAATCTCTTTATCAAAAATCTTGAACCATTGGCCTGATTTATTTTCTTTTTGTCATTCCATATACATGGATGGTGGCAGTGATATATGAAAAAGACCAAATTGTTATTATTGTTTTGAGGGGAAATTTTAAGATGTATGCTTTTAGGTAGGTTATTTGTAAATTCTTTGGTAAACTTGGTAAACTATTTAGAAGCTGTCATAGTTGAAGCATATTATGAAAAATGTTAATTTAAGCATTTGTCCATCAGTGCTATATCTCTTTTGAGCCCAGAGGAACATAAACCTCAATCATTGCCTCTGTAAGCAATAATGGATCACGGTAGTATAATTATTATAGTATAATGTTCATTATACTTTTTTTTTTCTTTTTGGAGGATTATTATAAATGAAAGCAAGCATTTGCTAATACACTCCCCAACCATTAAAAAATCCGCACAACAGGACGTCTCCTGCTTCCTATTTTTGACACCGACTTGTATGACACCTTTGACTTATATATTAAGAGAAAATGGAAAATTAAAAGTATCCAAGTGAGGTGAAAATGAGTTCAGGAANAGTCATGTATGGATGTGAGAGTTGGACTGTAAAGAAAGCTGAGCGCCGAAGAATTAATGCTTTTGAACTGTGGTGTTGGAGAAGACTCGAGAGTCCGTTGGACTGCAAGGAGAGCCAACCAGTCCATTCTAAAGGAGATCAGTGCTGGGTGTTCTTTGGAAGGAATGATGCTAAAGCTGAAACTCCAGTACTTTGGCCACCTCATGCGAAGAGTTGACCCATTGGAAAAGACTCTGAATCTGGGAGGGTTTGGGGGCAGGAGGAGAAGGGGACGACAGAGGATGAGATGGCTGGATGGCATCACCGACTCGATGGATGTGAGTTTGGGTGAATTCTAGGAGTTGGTGATGGACAGGGAGGCCTGGCGTGCTGTGATTCATGGGGTCACAAAGAGTCACGACTGAGCAACTGAACTGAACTGAAACAGGGCTCTAGAATTACCCAGTTTTAAAAAAATATGAGCCAAGAACTCTCACTTTTTTTTTTTTTTAACTATTGGAGTGGAGTTGCTTTATTTTTGTATTTCTCCGGGAGTTTGTGATGGACAGGGAGGCCTGGCGTGCTGCGATTCATGAGGTCGCAAAGAGTCGGACATGACTAAGCGACTGAACTGAACTGAACTGTACAGAAAAGTCAGTCAGCTATAATTATGCATATACCCTCTAATTTTTGGATTTCCTTTTGCTTCAGGTCACCACAAAGCATTGAATAGAGTTCCCTGAGCTATACAGTAGGTGACCATTAGTTATCTATTGTATACATAAGATCAATAGTGTATATATATATATCAATCTCAGTCTTCCGACTTATCCCGCTAGAATTACCCACACTTATACTGTTCCTTACATCTTCTTAAAAGTAATCAGTGCATGATAAAGTCTTACTAGGTAATTTTAAACAAACACTTGAGGTATTTTTCCTTCTAGAAGGAGCTGAAACTCCCTTTTTCCACTTTAAAGAAATAGTAGTACCAATGTGGTGTTGTAATAAAATCTAATAATTTTACAGGTGCTTTCCATTTGACAATTCATTTAAAGAGCATTTTCCTGAAAGGGGGGCAATTGAACATCAGGAAATGAGGCTTTCCTCTCTAGCTGATATCGTCTTTTTCATCATGTCATATCTGGTGTATTACACAATGTTTCTACTATCAGAAATCTTTCTTGTGACTGTCTATGGTGATGGTTATAAAGGAATGTCAGCCAGGATTGTAACCTAAAGTTCTAATTTGCTTTCTCAGTCTATTCTACTTTGTATAAGAATAGTCATGTCTCTCTATGTGGATTCAAGTACAGCCTCCAGTTCAAATACACTTCATAGGTTTTGACTTAAGTAATGCGACCATAGAAATGGAAAGTATGAGCTCTGATTTAAACTGAAGGTTCTACGTGGGAATCATTTTCATTTGACAAATGAACAATTGTTTTAATTTTCCAGATGACTCTGGAATTATCCCTCTGTGACTGTCCAGCTCTGGACCAAAGCTTAGAATATTAATCTAATGGAATTGAACAGCTACCTAGTCCAATTTCATGCATAAAGACTGGAGATGGTTCTTATAAAATCAATTGTCTTTTTTCTCCTACTTTTATCTGTAAACCCAACATATTTGAGAGTTGAGCATTCTTCTCATAAATATAGCCCAGGGGCTAATTTGCATTGTCACAGGTTGAAGTGGGATACCTCATATCTCAGGAGCCTCTTCAGAAAAGGCTCCCTGGCTCTGTGTCTTGGACTACAAGAAGGACTTTGAAAAGGTTTAAGGTGATGTTTCCCAATTAAGGCCCAGATACTTACATGAGGGACATGATCCCCCCTGGGGAGAAGATCTTCATAAAAGTGAAATAGCAGGAGAGAAACAGAGCACAGAGTACTTAGGTTAGGAACACTAGGTAGCACGTAACATGTATTTGGTTTTTACACTTTTGGACTCAGTCAGTGAAACATAGAATAATGTCTTGCTTCTTTGGCTCTGTAGCTCAAGCCAGTTTATCTAGTCTAATTCTGATATAGATGGAGCCTGTAGGAGCAAAGTCTCTCCATGCCAAGCATGCTCTGGCAGACAAACATGCTGACCTGGAGGAGAGGCAGCAGGCTCAGCCAGAGTTGGGAGAAGTGTCCCTGGCAGGGATGTGAAACAACAGATGTAGACCTGAGAGGAGAGCAGTGGGCAATTATGATACCAACTGGAATTGCAATGTGGTATGTGTTGATGTCTCAACAGGCTATGTGACTATAGTAGGAATAATAATAATAACATTAACACATTTTTTGCTGGATTATTTTCATATATTATCACATTTAATTTTCGTAGCAATCACATCGAAGAGCTGTTATTGTCTTTTTAATGCATATTTAAAAAGTAGAAGTTGCAAGACTTTAAAACCACACAGCTATAAAATTGGAACAAAGTGTTGGACTCATTCTGACTTGAAACAAAACCACTTCAGTGTCACAAACAATAGAAACTGCCCCTGAAATGAATGGGGCTTCAGTGATTCAGGGATAGGGTTAACACATTGTCAGCAGAACCATCTTGCCAGCAGTGGTCAGTACTGGGAAAGGCTGGGCCATGTTTGGAGTGTCTGGAATAGAGTAGCGTTATAAGAAAGAGGCAGTGTGGTAGAGTGGTCCTGGAGGCGGAGACAGAAACTGGGATCAGTGACAGTGTCCGTGCTTCCCTTCTGGTCTGAGAGCTTTTGAAAGGGCAAGAATTATGTCTCATTAATTTTTGTATTTTCAGCACTTAGGATAGTAACTGGTGTATTCAAAGTGGTAAATAGATTCTTAAATGTTTGAACTCAAGGTGGTTGCACAAGACTCAAAGTAGCAGGGAGGTGGTGGTCAGCCATAATGGACAAGATCAGATGCCAACAGGGTGATGCCAGCGTGACTCTGCTATATAGAGGGTCAAGTCTACCCCAGTTTGGCAGGGTCATTGGGATCTACCAGAAGTAGAGGACATTGTTTCCCATTTACATCTGCAGTCCCCAACCATTTTGACACCAGGGAGCGATTTCATGGAAGATGATTTTTCCATGGATCAGGTTGAGGGGATGGCTTCAGGCTGATTCAAGCGCATTACATTTATTGTGCACTTTATTTCTACTATTATTACATCAGCTCCACTTTAAATCATAAGGCATTAGGTCCCAGAGGTTAGAGACCCCTGTGTTACATGACGAAGGCAGAATCCTCTGGCAGATAACTTTTACTTTGAGAGAATATGATTTAATATACTTATTAGTTTTTTAAAATATAAAGTTATTTATTTTAATTGGAGGCTAATATACTTATTAGTTTCTAAGAACTTACTATATGCAAGCTGCTGTGCTTAAGTTCTGAGGCAAACAAAACTCCAAAAGTCCTTTCTCATAAGAGATGTGTGTGTGCTCAGTCATGTCTAATTACTTGAGACCCTTTGGACTGTAGTCTACTACGCTCATCTGTCCATGGAATTGTCCAGAATACTTAAGTGGGTTGCCATGACCTCCACCAGGGGATCTTCCTGACCCAGGGATGGAACTAGTGTCTCCTGCACTGGCAGGCAGATTCTTTACCACTGGGGAATCTTATGGGAAGTCCATAAGAAACTTAGCTGGTGATTACAGGCAACTAAACAATTGCATTGCAATATGAGAAGCACATCAATAGGAGAAGAACCGGGTACAATAGGAATAAATATTAGGAATGTCTAGCCCAGATACGGAGGTTCAAGGACAGCTTTCCAGAGAAAGAGGAATGAGGCATTCAATTTGGGTTAGACCTGAGTTTGAAGTCCTGTTCTGTCATTTTGTAGCCACAGACATTTGAAAAGTTGCTATCAGAGTTTCAGTTTTCCTATCTTTGAAAAGGGGAAAGTTGAAATTGACCATTTATATTTATTCAATAATTATATAAATTAAAGTGCTTAAGGTATCCTGCACATTAAATTGCAGGGCACAAACAGATGGTCAAGAACGTTTTCACCCATCTCCATCCTTCCCTTTTGTGGGAATACTAAAATACTTTGTGTTAATATGGTGGCCATGTTGGCTTCTCAAAATCACTTGAATCTTTACGAAACAATATGTTTTTGTCATTTTCCATCTTTTTCAGGGATACTTGTGTTTCTAGAATCATGTAGAATCTGAAGTCATTAAGTCATGTCGTGCAGTGATGACATCCAGGTAATACTTCACCTTATAAATAATAATAAAAAATAAACTCTTATGGGAATGCAGAATACCTTAGAGTGTTAGACAATGTTTAGCATATGCAGATAACTTATGGTTTCTTGGTTTTTTAGAATGCTTACCCAGATGTTGGCAAAATTTTTCTTTTCTTGGGTCTGTGTACAAAGTCTTAAAATACTAAACCAAGAAGGAGAGTGTTTTAACTGCAGAAGACAACTGTTTTTAGTTTTCTCCATAGAGACTGCCCCATAAAGTGAAGTGTGAGTGAAAAATTTAGCAACAACAATGTTCTAATAGTGATTGTGATAACCATATCTCCTTAAACCAGCAATTTGCAGCAAATTGCAATGAAGATAACTAATACAGTGGCCACGGATACTCCAGTCCAAGCTAGTCCCATCACAGTGAAGGCTTGGCTTAAGAGTTCCAGGTTTCCACAAACTTAATAAAATTCTATCCTTGTTGACTTTTGTATAACAATAATGACAGGAACACAGGAGCAACATTTCTGCAATCAGAAACTTCATAACATCATGAAATCGAATATCTATTCACCACATGCACTGCTTCCTGGAAGAGACCTCAGGCCCTTTGTGTGGATGGAGCCACAACATCTTCTAAACTGTAATTCTCAAAACACTTAACAATTACCAATACTTTATGAGTAAAAAGAAAAATCCTAGGGGCATTTGAAGATATTTGGCTTAGGACTTGAAGTATGCCAGTGCCCTATAAATTTTTTCTTGCTTTGTACCCCTAGGATCTTTTGCATAGATTTCATTCACTTCCAAAAGGAGGAAAAACTAGAAATCATGCAGACAGTACTAAGGACCAGTATTAGGATAAATGTAAAAAGAAGTTATGCAAACAATGGAGAAGAGGGCAGTGGGGTCTGAAATTGGCTTGGAATTGGTCTTTCTGAAGGACTGAGAGAACGTTGGTGTTAGAATGGAACACAGTGAATTCTAAAAGGCTTCGTTCATCCTTCTGTTTATGACTCTTGCACTCTTTGGTCTAAATACATTGTCCTAAATTGACTTTGTTTCTTTTCCTGTGACACAGATGCTCTTAAATGACTTACTGCATTTTTGCAACAATTGTGCAAGGTACATTTTCGTGTACTGATCCCAACCTCTTGTAAAGTGAGGGAGATGACATTTTCCCCATTACAGAAGCAGGAGTAGATATTGGGAGATTTTAGATCAGTGGGGAATTTGGGACTACAGACCAAAGTTTCCTGATTCTCAGTCTAGGTTTTCCCGTTAAATTATGCTGCCACCCTGATCCTGGCTGTTGTTAATTTTAATATGAGACCGATTTCTTCATTATCAACGACATGATGTTCTATCATCAACAGATGCACATAATATGATTTTCCGTCTCTCTTCTCTTCTGAATCACCATTTATGGCCACTGTAATCAAGGTTCCTAAGAAGTAGGAAAGAGAATCTAGGAAGTTGAGGGAACAGACAAAGAATCAGAGGGAATTAATATCCTGCCCTTTCCTTCTATAGATGATTCTGTGACTATTTACATACATGAGATAATAATTAACAGGTGAGCCCTTTGAGCTCTGAAGGGAAAAAAGTGTCACGTTATTGCTTGGATTAATTGGGTCTTAACACAATATAACAGTAAAGAGATTATCAAGATAAATTTTAATTGTCTATTTTGAGGTAAAAAATGTCAGGTGTGCAGAAATCTAATTGGATGTCAGGGTATGACAATTCCGTAACTTCTCATTGTATGTGGAATCACTCTAAGAGTTGAACAGCCTGACTTTTGTCTAATACTCCTCAATCTCTGTCTTTCTTTCAGCTCTTAGAATTATAAGTAATAAAATCTTATCAGGCATCCTGGCATATGTTATTGGAATATTGCAACTTAAATCTCTCTATTAAAATTCACTCTTTTGAAAGTGTCAATCTCTGCCTGGTTCAGATCTCATCGTAGAGTAACACTCAACCTCCTCAGAAGGTTTCCAGGCACACTCTCCTGGTGCCAATGGATTTGGGCATGCTGTTAACACTCTTATAGGAGAGTTTAGAAGAGTTTGGGTTTGAATTCCAGCTCTATTATTTATTTTATAAACAGGGTGATCATATTCCTGGCTTGACCTGGACAATTCCAAGTTGTCTATTACGCCAGAATCATTATTATAGCCCTGCCTTTCATTCTCAAAAGGGCCCTTATCAAGCTACATATGTGGTACTCTGGAAAGATCACAGCCTCTTTAATCTGTACCTTTTCTCATCTGGAAAAAATTTGAAAAACTTTGCTACTTTGAAATACATAGTAAGTATTGAAATACTGACTATTAGCATTGTATTTTACAGCATTCTGTCTGTGGGCTTTTGAAGGATGACTGACATGTTCTGTTGCTTTCCCATGGCAGTTCTGAAAAGCAGCTGCTGGAGTCCATCTTTTATGAGACTTTCATCTGACAATCTCTGGTTTAGACTGGCAGAACATCCAGAGATTTTATACCTGATGACTCTCTTTCCTGGTTGAGAAGACCTCTCCTCTTCTCCAGTTGGACATCTAGGCACTGACAATGTTGTTTCCTAGGCTCAGCCTGATCCTACTCTACGTCATATTTGATGGATTTCTCCAGATACCTGGGCTTTGCCTTTTCTTGAAAGTCCTTTTTTAAACATTAGAGTTGATTTACAATGTTGTGTTAATTTCTGCTATGACTTGAAAGTCTTGGGATCTCAGCCTGGCATTCCCACTTCTTTCTCAATGATGTTGGGTGAGTGGAGCAGCAGAGATACAATGCAGCTAAACAGGCAGTGAAGAAGAGAGGGGAACGGTGGAGCCCTTTAAAGAAAGTGGAGGTAAAATGTTAGGTGCAGACACCAGGGGCTGAGGGTAAAGGCATTAAACCCAGGTTAACTTGTGCAGACAGGAGCCTGCAGTTTGATAGATGCAAGTTCAGAGCAAAAGCAGACAGAGTACAAATAAGAAAGGCATGGGTGTTTGCTGCAAAGAATATTGAGATGTCTTCCACTTTCCAAGCTGGCTGGTTTGAGTGGCGCATGGGAGTGTGGTAGGCTTAGAGACAAGGGTGAGTGGCATTCTTCCACTCTCTCAAATGGATGCCTTCTTGGATATGGATGCCTTCTTAGAATTGGACGGAAGTGGTCACAATCTCATCAATTTCATCTCAATTATGATTCTTGACTCCTCCTTGGACCATTGCTTGTCCTGCTGCCACTGCTGCTGCTAAGTCACTTCAGTTGTGTCCAACTCTGTGCGACTCCATAGATGGGAGCCTACCAGGCTCCCCTCTCCCTGGGATTCTCCAGGCAGGAACACTGGAGTGGGCTGCCATTGCCTTCTCCCTGAAATGCTATTAAATATCTTCCTAGAATTCAGACTACCTTTGTTCTCTGAATGATATTCCTTATTGTGGCCAAAGTCTCTCTTGAGAAATGAAGTGGTTGCCAAGAGCAGGTAAGAATCTCACACTCAAGGGGTACTGCTAAAAATCCCAGGCACAGCCCCAGAATAGGATTTAAAGTTCCTTGCTCCAATCCAGATTGCAAAGGATGTACTAGAGAAGGGGTACTCTGGACCTAGCCAACATTTTGTACATTGCTATCTGTGTTAGCTCTATTTTCTGTTTTCCTCATGCTCTGACATCAGAGGTCTCTGAACTCTGATGACCCAGACAGGGACAGCCCCTTCCAGGGTTAGCTAATTCTTAGATATTAATATTAAAGGCTTACCTGTAAATATGCCTTTGATAGGTAAACCAACTAATTTTAAGCTCATATCCCCAGTTGTCTTGAAACTCTATGCACCTGGATCAGTCACCACAGGGCCAGGTACTGGATAACTAGAGAATATTTCTATAGCCTAGAGCCCATTGGAATTATTCAAAGTGTCCATTCCTAAACCTGTTTACTCTACCTCATGATTCCTTTTCTAGAGAAGCACAATCAAGTCTCTCGCCAGCAGTTCCTTTCTCTCTCTATGCCTACACATCTTGCTTTGGTGCTTCCCAAAGCAAGGAAATCTGGATTGGAGCAAGGAACTTTAAATCCTGTTCTGGGGCTGTGCATGGGATTTTTAGCAGTACCCCTTGAGTGTGAGATTCTTACCTGCTCTTGAATGGGATGCTGTGTCATCACTCCTGTTTCTAGGGGACTAGGAGGATAATAAAGTTCTTCATGACAATGATTTTTGTGTCTGTGTGTCTTACAAATCTTGGGCACTACAAGAACCCCTCTGTTCATGCTCTGTTATTATAGTTATACAAGACTATTTTGGAGTGAAAACTAAGCTTTGCTCTTTTCAGTATCTGCCCTCTCTCTTAACAAAACACTCTGAACCTAGTGCATGTATGTTACAAGTGACCAAAATCTTAGATAGAAGATTTTTCTATCTGGGAAGGAGAACTAGGCCAGGCCTTGATCAAGTTTGGGAGAATGATACTGGTCTTGATTGAGACAACTTTAGCTTCAGCTAATAAACAATGTATAGAATATTTGGTGCTATTCTCTTGGCTCTCCAACCATTTTTAAAAAAAAATTTCCTGCAGGAGTGTGTCCCAGATTTCAGAGGTTTTTAGCAGAATGTGCAGAGTGAAGATTCTACCAGATCAGAGAAATAGTATAGGCTTGCTGCTTTTTTATATTGTTTCAGATGGGAGTAGTGGAGAAGGGGGCACAATGTTCAGCACCTAAATTCTATCTAATCAGCATAAAAATTACTTCAGACTTCACCAAAATTGCAGCCTTCAGCTTTTATTTCTTCTTGCATTATCTGAACCCTGAGGTCTCCGGTTATCTGAGTTGTTTATGGCTAACAACACAGAGATATACAGTCAATTTTTATTATTTTGCAGTAGTTATATTCTATAAAATCACCACAAATTTTGAATTAGCAACTACTAAACCACTGTTTCTAGTGGAAAATATAGTGTTAGGTTTCTGCAAGCTTTTGCTCACAATATTTTCATTAACTTATCTATACCTACCTGTGTTTGTGTTTAAAAAACCAGTTGGATCACTAACATTGATCTGGCAACCATCAGCACTGTAAGAATGTTCAAATGAAGCTAATCTGACACACACATTTTCTTGGTCAGGTGCATCATTGCCTTCTTGCACTCAGCAGCACTAGATGTTAATAGCACCTTAGTATTATGCTCGAGGGATGTTTGAAACAGAATAAATTATCCCAAAAAAGCACAAAAATGGGAAATGTGGCATTAAGTAGACCCCCAAAGACCTATACTATGAGAGCTAGAACAAGAAGGCACAGCACTGGGACTTCCCTAGTGGTCCAGATGGCTAAGTGTCTAAGACTCTGAGCTCCTGATGAAAGGGGCCTGGGTTTAATCTTGGTCAGGGAACTAGATCCCACAGGCTGCAACTATGAGTTCATATACAGTAACTAAAGATTTCAGATGCTGCCACGAATATCAAAGATCCTATGTGCCAAAACTAAGACCTAGTGCAACAAAATAAATAAATAAACACTTGGGAAAAAAAGGCACAGTATTGCCTTGTTCAACCTCAGCCAGTAAAGGCACATTGGGTAGCTCAGATTTTTCACAACTCAGAATGTCTGTGAATAACTGCAAAAGCACTATGTATATCAGTTTGAGGATTACAAATGCATTTTAATGAAGAGGTGAATTTACAAATATGAAATCCATGAATAACAAGGATTGACTGTACAAAATCATATGAAAAGGCCCATAGAATTCCAATGCCAGCTGTTCCAAAATCTATTCTTGACCAAGCCTACTATTGTCCATTCACAACCCACTCTATCTTCCTTGTTTCTGTCCCATTTGCCACTTTCACCTGCTGGAATTCTGTTGGTGTAAGTCTAGTTTCAATCTCAGGAACATTGATACAACTATTTTCCTTAACTCCAACTCATTGGGATTTCTTCTGTCTTATGAGTTTTCCACTCTGCCTTCTTCAGCCTAGCATGTGAGCAGTCTAGTGTATATAGGACTCTTTTTTTTAAAAAAATCAATAACTCACCTCTGTGGATAGCCTCAGTGGATAACCATGAGTGGTGGATATTCTAGGGCTGGACATCTTCTCATGCTACTGATCTGGAGAGTCAGCCTTGCACACCCAAGCTGGACTTGCTTTATGAAATGCAATGTCTGCTTACTCTTAATACAAGGGTTGTTCTACATCATGGGACAGCTGATTACATTTTAAAAGAGTTTTAATTGTGAGAAAAGTATTCCTCACCTTAAAGTTTAACTTAAATTTGAATCTCTATAATTTTCATTTCCAGACTCAAAAATTTTATGATCATAATATACTTTATTGATTTACTATCATTTTGACCAATTTTGCTAATAGCGGCTGTTTTATAATAATTGTGCTTGGTTGTAAGTTGTATTTTCAGATTAATTACATAGCTTATATTTTAGGGTGAAATATGGAGTTCAATTCAGTCACTCAGTCGTGTCTGACTCTTTGTGACTCCATGGACTGAAGCACACCAGGCCTCCCTGTCCATCACCAACTCCAGAAACTTTCTCAGACTAATGTCCATTGAGTTGGTGATGCCATCCAATCATCTCATCCTCTGTTGTGCCCATCCCCTCCTGCCCTCAATCTTTCCCACAGGGTCTTTTCTGGTGGATCAGTTCTTCACATCAGGTGTCCAAAGCATTGGAGCTTCAGCTTTAGCATCAGTCCTTCCAATGAATATTCAGGACTGATTTCTTTAGGATTGATTGGTTTAATCTCCTTGCTGTTCAAGGGACTCTCAGGAGCCTTCTCCAACACCACAGTTCAGCTTTCTTTATGGTCCAACTCTCATATCCATACATGACTACTGGAAAAATCATAGCTTTGACTAGATGAACATTTGTCAGCAAAGTAATGTCTCTGCTTTTTAATATGCTGTGTAGGTTTGTCATAACTTTTCTTCCGAGGAGCAAGCATCTTTTAATTTCATTGCTGCAGTAACCATCTACCGTGATTTCGGAGTCCAAGAAAATGAAGTATCTCACTGTTTCTATTGTTTCCCTATCTATTTGCCATAAAGTGACGGGATTGGATGCCATGATCTTTGTTTTTTGAATGCTGAGCTCCAAACCGGCTTTTTCACTCTCCTCTTTCACTTTCATCAAGAGGCTCTTCAGTTCCTCTTCACTTTCTGCCATAATGGTGGTACCATCTGCATATCTGAGATTATTGATATTCCTCCCAGCAATCTTGATTCCAGCTTGTGCTTCATCCAGTCCAGCATTTCACATGATGTACTCTGCATATAAGTTAACTAAGCAAGGTGACAATTTACAGCCTTGACATACTCCTTTCTCAGTTTGGAAAAGTTCATTTTTCCATGTCTGGTTCTAACTGTGGCTTCTTGATCTGCATATAGTTTTCTCAGGAAGTAGGTAAGATGGTTTGGTTTTCCCATTTCTTTAAGAATTTTCCACAGTTTGTTGTGATCCACACAGCAAAAAGCTTTAGTGTAGTCAATGAAGGAGAAATAAATATTTTCTGGAGTTCTTTTGCTTTTTCCATGATCCAATGGATGTTGGCAATTTGATCTCTGGTTCCTCTGCCTTTTCTAAATCCAGCTTGAACATCTGGAAGTTTTTGATTCATGTACTGTTGAAGCCTCACTTGGAGATATTTGAGCATTACTTTGCTAGGGTGTGAGATGACTGCAAGTGTGTACTAGTTTGAACATTCTTTGGAGCAATATCCAAAGGATGTTGGAGATAAAATATGGAGGCAATATCCAAACACTGTAACATTAGTATAGATGGATTATTGAATCGATCAAAGAGAGCATGTTCCCCTTGAGTCAGCCAGGTGGAAATGGAGGTTAGGTAGGCAGTTTGTTAACGGTAACTTGTGACAAAAGCCTTAGCTGGGATATGTAACCACGGTTACAGTATGATATGGACTCTGGGTGCAGTGTTCCAAGGATAGAGTCAATAAAATTATTGGTAATGTCACACTCCAGATGGAGAGGTATAATATGTTGTTATAGCAGAAGTTATGGAGAAACTGATAGAAGCTAGTATGCATAACATGATGGGTATTGTTCTACGGCCTAATTATCATCTTAATCTGCTTGCTGTTATGAAGTTACTATACTCTCAGTCAGACTCTCTATTAGCAAAGGAATGTACTTCCTAACACTGGGAAATCAGCTCTGGCTCCCAGTCAGGTACGATATGGTCTCCTCACCATTGGATTGAAAGGTGGCCTATCAATACTGTACAGTTGTCTCTAGAGTTGTGGGAGGACTTTGGCAGAGAAGGTCAGGCATTATCTTAGATGTTCATGATTATCAGACTGACACTTTGAGAAAGCACTGTGTCATTTATGTAATTCATATAGGTCCTTGCAAAGTTTGTTGCAACAGGTGAAGTGTTAGTGAAAACTGCTATGGACTGAATGTTGGTGTTCTGTTGAGTCCATATGCCAAAGCCCTAAATGCAAATGGGAGGTATTTGGGTAGGGGCATTTGAGAGATAATTAGGTTTAGATGCAGTCATGAGGATGAGGCCCCCATCATGGGATTAGTATTCTTACGAGGAAAGAAAGAGAGACAAGAGCTCTGTTTCTCTTCACCACATTAGGATGTAGAGAGAAGGTGGCTATTTATAAGCCAGAAAGATTTTCACTTGGAACTAAGTCTGCTAGCACTTGATCTTGGACTCCCTAGTTTCCAGAACTATGAGAAACAAATGTCTGTTGCTTAAACCACTCAGTCTATGGATTTTTGTTATCTCAACCTGAGCTGACTTAGGCAGAGGGAGAGCCAGGTATCTAGAATATGTATGTCTCCTAAGACACAAGACACAGATTCAGTTTACAGAGGACTGAAGCTACTCAATGTCTCCTGTAAATAAGCTTAAGGTTTTAAAAAAGCCCTGGATCCCTTAGCAGGGCGCCAAAGCATAAGATGATAATAGGCACTTTGGTGTCCTTAGTGGGAAAAATAGGGAGAAAGATGCGAAAGGTGATTTCACAGGTAATCTCCTGAGGTAATATTTAAACTGGGAAGTTTCGGGTGAGCAAAACCTGGTGAATGCTTGTGTCATACAACAGCTAGTACATCCTAACAGGTGTAAGCTGTAGCCTGGTTTCCCACTCAGGCCCCGTGTGGTGTTTGATATGAGAGGTCATTCCCTGGGAATTGAGAAGAGCTTATTTGCTCCAAAGTCCTTGAAAATTCATTTGTTGAAGGAAAGTATGCTTCAGTAGTGCTGTCCTGAAAAAAGAGGAAAAAGTGTTGGCATAATACCTGAGGCATATTGAAAGACTTAATGGGAAAAAAAAATTAAAAGGTAGTTCAAGGAAACTAACATACCATCATGCAGCAGGATTGTACTATGCTAGAGCAGTGAAGAATGTTTCAAATTCCAATCCTACTTTATTAACTCTATGACTTTGGGAAATTTATTAAAGTCTCAGTTTCCTTACTAAGATTTACTTATTGGTCAAAGGGAAACAGGAAGATGTGTCTCATGTAGAATGGGTAAGATAATAAAATGATATGAAGTAAAGAAAAAGAAGACTTCCCTGGTGGCTCAGATGGTAAAGCGTCTGCCTACGATGTGGGAGACCTGGGTTTGATCCCTGGGTCAGGAAGATCCTCTGGAGAAGAAAATGGCACCCTACTCCAGTCCTCTTGCCTGGAAAATCCCATGGATGGAAGAGCCTGGTAGGGTACATTCCATGGGGTCGCAAAGAGTCGGACACGACTGAGCGACTTCAACTTCACTTCAAAGAAAAAGAAAGTTGCATAGTGGTTGAATACTGTTGTTGTTTAGTCAGTAAATCATGTCTGACTTCTGCAGTGCCATGGACTGCAGCATGCCAAGCTTCCCTGCCCTTCACTGTCTCCCAGAGTTTGCTCAAACTCACGATTGTGTCATCAATGCCATCCAACCATCTCATCCTCTGCCTCTCCTTCTCTTGCCCTCAGTCTTTCCCATAATCTGAGTCTTTTCCAATGAGTTATATCTCTTTGCATTAGGTGGCCCAAGTATTGACATATAGTAAACCTTTAATAAATGGCAGTATTATTATTGGTACCATTATAGGATTTGATGTCTTATTTGCTCCTAGTGGTATCAACTAATCTTATAAAGTTTCCCTAGAAAGGCCTGCTTTTCCCCAAATGATATTAGTTCTCAGCTTGGGTCAAATTCTATGGTTAAGTATTGAACAGAAAGATAAAAATATGACCTTTGAATGTGCTTAGGAGATGGCTCCTGGAAAAGAATGGCATACACCTGCCAGTAGGATGCCCAAGCTTGAACATGAGTGTTTCAGGGATGGAGGTTGCCATGTTGCAACATTTTATTAACCAGTCAGATGGGTGGTCCCTTAAAAATTTTGTTAAGGGAGCAATCACAAAAATTAAAATTCATTTTAGTTATAGGATATATAGTCAAACTTAGCATTTAATTAATTTTAGGATATATTGGGAAGTGTTGATCTGTAGCAACTTTCGATCAGTAAAATTTTCTTCAGAGAACCAGATAATCAGTTTGACTCTGTGGGTCTGGCCATAGGCATCCGTACAACTACTCAGTCTGCCATTGTAGTGCAAAAATAGCCACATAGATAACTTATGAGTGTAGCTGTGCTCCAGTAAAACTATTTACAAAACAGGTGATGGGTTGGGTTTGGCCAATAGGCTACAGTTTTCCAAGCTCTTATGTATGGAAACTAAGTGTCTCTATTTGTATGTTTATATCTCAGTAATCATAATATACTAAAGCTAAAGTATTCAAAAATAGGTTCTTGGATTGAGTTGAATCTGAAAAGAAAAAAGTCAAGTAAGTAACCAAATAGCATGATATCTTCAGAGGAAGGATAAGTGAGTCCATCCCCTTGGCTAAGGTTACTCCTTAGTTTATAGGTTCATACTAAGTCATTGTTCTACAAGCTTTGCTTGGCACGTCAGGGTGGCTGGATTGGAAGTGGCTTGAGCAGCAGTCACATATAGCCAGAACAGCCCTCTTTTCACAACCACTTGCACCATAGTGCCGAACCTGTCAGATCTGTAGTGCTGGATCACCTGTCAGATCCTCTCTCCCCACCCCTACCCCTCATGGTGGATTCCACCTGCATACTGCTAATATTCTTTAACTCCAAAGCATCATGGTCAAAACTATCTCAGTTTATCAGAAAAGGTCTAATAATATTGGTCTCCAAAGTGAAAGTGGCCAAGAGTCCTAGTTTTCCCCTTCCACTTGGCTTCCTAATCCCTACATAAAACATAATCACCTTCTTCCTAGAGAGGGACTCTGTGCATCTCAAGGCAGTGTTTACCAAAGCACAAATGGTTTCTTTTCACCTTTTAGCACAGCAGTGATCACCAAATTAATGTATCTGCACAATGAAGGAGGAAATTCATATATATGACACAGAACATTAAGATTTGCTGAGATGACTTTCTGCCTTAACAAGATGAGGAATATCAGGCAGCCTTTAAATAATAACTCCTCTCACTTTAGTTCCACTTAGCTTGATTCCTCATTGCTGCTGCTACTAAGTCACTCCAGTCATGTCTGACTCTGTGAGACCCCATAGACAGCAGCCCACCAGGCTCCTCTGTCCTTGGGATTCTCCAGGCAAGAATACTGGAGTGAGTTGCCATTTTCTTCTCCATAGATCCCTTGTTAAGTTGGTTACTATTCAACCAAACTGTAAACCAGTTATTCACATTTTTCATTTAATGATTCACTTTTTAATAAGGGCATATAATTGTCATTTCACTTTACTGCAGTGTCATATTCTTAACTGTGGTTTTCACTGCAATAATATGTTGCCTACCAGCTGATCACTATGCTTTAATATGATGTTTCAAAGTGTTTTGAGATCTTCAGTTTGACAGAATAGCAGAAATCCAAATGATTATTTCAGTTTGAAAAAATGCCAATTCTGCCTGTTTTTATTTAATTGAGAAGATAAAC
Organism: Raphicerus campestris; assembly: GCA_006410735.1. Classification (NCBI taxonomy): domain Eukaryota; kingdom Metazoa; phylum Chordata; class Mammalia; order Artiodactyla; family Bovidae; genus Raphicerus; species Raphicerus campestris. The sequence goes on along the minus strand of SJYW01003154.1, from coordinate 1,326,188 downwards.
AGCAAAGCTTCTAATGTATGTGAATACTTCTCTATGGAAACAGAACAAATATTTAGGTTGCAATTGTTGTAACTTTCTCCATTACCAAATCTATGAACTCTTAAGGCATCAGTGTTTCTTGATTTTTTTGTAGCTTCTTAGGACATTACAAGAAGAAAGACAGTGTGAAAGGATGTGGACACAACTGAATATATGAGTCTCAAAACTAAAATATGCTACTTCACAGGATGAAAGAGAAGAGAAGAAATAAAATCTCACCAAAAGTTAAAGCAGTAATCAGGGAGTAGCTCTTCAGAAGAGGGAGATAAAAGGAAATGGCAGAAAGGCCAAGGGAAGCGGAGTGCTGAGAACTGGAAGAGGGGCTGGAAGGCTTGCAGTGATTGACTCAAAGAGAGCGCAACATTAAAGGAGGCTTTGAAAACACCTCAAACGCAGAATGAAAAAGGCTAGTTAAACGGGGATTGCTGTATCTTGAGGAAGGACATGTTTTATTTATGTCTATATAAACAGATATGAAAAGTTATATTGCCTCACTTGCTTCTTCCTTTCTTTTTCTTTTTTCTTTTTTTTTTGTTAGATGCAGTGCTGTTTTGCAAAGATGGTCCCTGGGCTTAACTTGAGTAAATCAGATGGTCTGACCCTGATTTAGGTGAAAGAAACTCTTGAAGCATAGAGCAAGAAAGATGATATTCAGGGTGCTTTGAAAAGAATGGCAACTAACAGATGACCCTATAAACTGTGGAGTTGTGGGAATGCTACAGGAAGATGGAAAGAATGGTACATGTAAGCTCAATGAATTTGAACTAGAAAATGGGAGAGTTGGGAGGAGATGAGTGATAGAATCAAATATGAGAACTTCCTCCTCTCTCCCAACTTAATTTTTAAAGTTCTCTTTCTTGAGAGCTTCTGAACAGCTCAGCGCTGTTTCTAATGTATTTCTTGAATGGACTTGTCCTCCTAATTCTTCTTCCTTCAAACAAAAGTTCTCCAAAAACAGAAGGGGCTTGTGTATGCATTCTCTACTGTAGCTTAAAAGCTCCAGATTATCACTTTTCTAAAAGAGGGGTCTCTTTCTGGCCAGTTGGTGCTGGTGCGTTTTGTTGTTCAGTTACTCAGTCTGACTCTTTGCAGCTAGGAACTGCAGCTCACCAGGCTTCCTTGTCCTTCACTATCTCCCTGAGTTTGCTCAGACTCAAGACCATTGAGTCGATGATGCCATCCAACCATCTCATTCTCTGTCATCCCCTTCTCTGCTGCCCTCAATTTTTCTCAGCATCTGGATCTTTTCCAATGAATCAGCTCCTTGCATCAGATGGCCAAAGTATTGGAGATTCAGCTTCATCATCAGTCCTTCCACTGAATATTCAGTGTTGATTTGACTTTAGGATTGACTGGTTTGATCTCATTGCAGTCCAAGGGACTCTCAAAAGTCTTCTCTAGCATCACAGTTTGAAAGCATCCATTCTTCTTCACTCAGCCTTCTTTATGTTCTGACTTTCACATCCATACATGACTGCTGGAAAAAACAAAACAAAACATAGCTTTGACTATATGAAACTTTGTCAGCAAAATGATGTCTCTGCTTTTCAACATGCTGTTCAGGTTTCTCATTGCTTTCTTCCAAGGAGCAAGAGTCTTTTAATTTCATGGCTGCCATCACCATCTGCAGTGATTTTGAAGTCCAAAAAATATTCTGTCTCAATAGTTCTCACAGAGAGTCAGTCTCACAAATTGATATGATTCCAACCCAACTCATAGTAATAGTACCATGACTCTTACTACATTACTATTAAATACAATGATGGCAATAATTACAATTAGCTGACATTTATCAAGCACTTGCTATAGTTTGAGCACTATATTGAACATTTTCTGTGTATTATCCCATTAAAGTTTATAATAATCCTCTATGGTAGATGCCCTTGAGGATATTCATCACTTTCTCTGTACAGAAATGACAAATAGATTCAAGGGATTAGATCTGATAGACAAAGAGTCTGAAGAACTATGAACAGAAGTTCATGACATTGTACAGGAGGCATCAAGGAGGCATCATTGTATAGGATGATCAAGACCATACCCAAGAAAAATGAATGCAAAAAGGCAAAATGGTTTTCTGAGGAGGCCTTACAAATAGCTGAGAAAAGAAGAGATGCTAAAGGCAAAGGAGAAGGAAAGATATACCCATCTGAATGTAGAGTTCCAAAGAATAGCAAGGAGAGATAAGAAAGCCTTCCTCAGTGATCAGAGCAAAGAACAGAGGGAAACAATAGAATGGGGAAGATAAGAGATGTCTTCAAGAAAATCAGAGATACCAAGGGATATTTCATGCAAAGATGGGTGCAATAAAGGACAGAAATGGTACGGACCTAACAGAAGCCATAGATATTAAGAAAGCATTGCAAGAATACACGAAAAAATGATATAAAAATGGCCTTCATGACCCAGATAATCATGATGGTGTGATCACTCACATAGAGCCAGACATCCTGGAACATGAAGTCAAGTGGGCCTTAAGAGGCATCACTATGAATAAAGGTAGTGGAGGTGATGGAATTCCAGCTGAGTCATTTCAAATCTTAAAAGATGATGCTGTGAAAGTGCTGCACTAAATGTGCCAGCAAATTTGGAAAACTCAGCAGTGGCCACAGGACTGGAAAAGGTCAAATTTCATCCCAATCCCATAGAAAGTCAATGCCAAAAAATGTGCAAAGTACTGCACAATTACACTTATCTCATGTGCTAGCAAAGTAATGCTCAAAATTCTCCAAGTGAGTTTTCAATAGTATGCAAACCATGAACTTCCAGATGTTCAAGCTGGATTTAGAAAAGTCAGAGGAACAAGAGGTCAAATTGCCAACATCTGTTGGATCATCAAAAAAACGAGAGAGTTCCAGAAAAACATCTGCTTTATTGACTGTGCTAAAACCTTTGGCTGTGTGGATCACAACAAACTGGAAAATTATTAAAGAGATTGGAATACCAGGCCTGCCTCCTAAGAAATCTGTATGCAGGTCAAGAAGCAATAGTTAGAACTGGACATGGAACAATGGGTTAGTTCTAAATTGGGAAAGGATACATCAAGGCTGTATATTGTCACCCTGCTTATTTAACTTATATGCAGAGCCCATCATGCTAAATGCCAGGGTGAATGAAACACAAGCTGGAATCAAGTTGCCAGGAGAAATATCAATAACCACAGATATGCAGATAGCACTACCCTTATGGCAGAACGCGAAAAGGAACTGAAGAACCTCTTGATGAAAGTGAAAGAGGAGAGTGAAAAAGCTGGTTGAAAACTCTACTTTAGAAAACTAAGATCATGGCATCTGTTCCCATCACTCCATGGCAAATAGGAGAAACAGTGGAAACAGTGAGAAGCTTTGTTTTCTTGGGCTCCAAAATCACTGCAGATGGTGACTGCAGTCATGAATTTAAAAGACACTTGCTCTTTGGAAGAAAAGTTATGATCAACCTAGACAGCATATTAAAAAGGAGAGACATTAGTTTACCAGTAATTGTCCTTCTAATCAAAGCTATGGATTTTCCAGTAGTCATGTATGGATGTAAGAGTTGGACTATAAAGAAAGCTGAGCATGGAAGAATTGATGCCTTCAAACTGTGGTGCTAGAAAAGACTCTTTTGAGAGTCCCTTGAACTGCAAGGAGATTCAACTAGTCAATACTAAAGAAATCAGCCCTGGATACTGAATATTCATGGAAGGACTGATGCTGAAGCTGAAACTCCAATAGTTTGGCCACCTGATGTGAAGTACTGACTCATTGGAAAAGACCCTGATGCTGGGAAAGATTAAGGCAGGAGAAAGGGAAAACAGAGAATGAGATGGTTGGATGGTATCACTGATTCGATGAACATAAATTTGGCAAATTCTGGGAGTTGGTGATGGACAGGGAAGCCTTTTGTTCGGAGGTCCTTCGGGTTTCAAAGAGTCAGACAAAACGGAGCGACTGAATTGAGCTGAGCTGAAGGTCAGTTCAGTTCAGTTCAATCGCTTAGTCATGTCCGACTCTTTGCGATCCCATGAATTGCAGCACGCCAGGCCTCCCTGTTCATTACCATCTCTCGGAGTTCACTCAGACTCACGTCCATCGAGTCCGTGATGCCATACAGCCATCTCATCCTCGGTCATCCCCTTCTCCTCCTGCCCCCAATCCCTCCCAGCATCAGAGTCTTTTCCAATGAGTCAACGCTTCTCATGAGGTGGCCGAAGTACTGGAGTTTCAGCTTCAGCATCATTCCTTTCAAAGAAATCCCAGGGCTGATCTCCTTCAGAATGGACTGGATGGATCTCCTTGCAGTCCAAGGGACTCTCGAGAGTCTTCTCCAACACCACAGTTCAAAAGCATCAATTCTTCAGCTCTCAGCCTTCTTCATAGTCCAACTCTCACATCCATACATGACCACTGGACAAACAGTAGCCTTGACTAGACGAACCTTAGTCGGCAAAGTAATGTCTCTGCTTTTGAATATACTATCTAGGTTGGTCACAGCTTTTCTTCCAAGGAGCAAGCGTCTTTTAATTTCATGGGTGCGATCACCATCTGCAGTGATTTTGGAGCCCACCAGCCCCAAAAACGTCTGACACTGTTTCCACTGTTTCCCCATCTATTTCCTAAGAAGC
>SJYW01003154.1:1303986-1318730 GCA_006410735.1 Raphicerus campestris | reverse complement strand
GAAAAGCAAAGGAGAAAAGGAAAGATATAAGCATCTGAATGCAGAGTTCCAAAGAATAGCAGGAAGAGATAAGAAAGCCTTCTTCAGCGATCAATGCAAAGAAATAGAGGGAAACAGTAGAATGGGAAAGACTAGAGATCTATGCAGGAAAATTAGAGATACCAAGGGAACATTTCATGCAAAAATGGGCTCGATACAGGACAGAAATGGACCTAACAGAAGCAGAAGATATTAAGAAGAGGTGGCAAGAATACACAGAAGAACTGTACAAAAAAGATCTTCATGACCCAGATAATCATGATGATGTGATCACTCATCTAGAGCCAGACATCTTGGAATGTGAAGTCAAGTGGGCCTTAGAAAACATCACTACGAACAAAGCTAGAGGAGGTGATGGAATTCCAGTGGAGCTGCTTCAAATCTAAAAAGATGATGCTGTCAAAGTGCTGCACTCAATATGCCAGCAAATTTGGAAAGCTCAGCAGTGGCCACGGGACTGGAAAAGGTCAGTTTTCATTCCAATTCCAAAGAAAGGCAATGCCAAAGAATGTTCAAACTACTGCACAATTGCACTCTTCTCACATGCTAGTAAAGTAATGCTCAAAATTCTCCAAGCCAGGCTTCAGCAATACGTGAACTGTGAACTCCCTGATGTTCAAGCTGATTTTAGAAAAGGCAGAGGAACCAGAGATCAAATTGCCAACATCCACGGGATCATGGAAAATGCAAGAGAGTTCCAGAAAAACATCTATTTCTGCTTTATTGACTATGCCAAAGTTTTTGACTGTGTGGATCACAATAAACTGTGGAAAATTCTGACAGAGATGGGAATACCAGACCCCCTAACCTGCCTCTTGAGAAATCTATATGCATATCAAGAAGCAACAGTTAGAATTGGACATGGAACAACAGACTGTCTCCAAATAGGAAAAGGAGTACGTCAAGGCTGTATATTGTCACCCTGCTTATTTAACTTCTATGCAGAGTACATCATGAGAAACTCTGGACTGAAAGAAACACAAGCTGGAATCAAGACTGCCAGGAGCTGAAGGTAGATGCCCAAATTCATATAGCAAGAAAGCTTTAGAGTAAGAACTCAAACTTTGTTCCGTTCCTTCATTATATTACACTTTTGCACTTTTTTGTTATTTGATGCCTTGAGTGTTTGAATTCTCTGTAGGCATGCCTGACCTCTTTCTCCTAAACCATTACTCCCTTGCTGCTTCCATCTGCAGCGCCTCTCTGAGAGGAACATTCCAGCAAACGTTGGGGTGCTAGGAGTTGGGGCTTTTACTTAGCTGAAAGTGTCTGCCTCTGTTCCTGAAAGATACATGCTATGAACTCAAATCTTAAAGAATCCGCCTGTAATGCAGGAGACCCAGATTTGATTCCTTGGTTAGGAAGATCCCCTGGTGAAGGGAATGGCAAACTGCTCCAGTATTCTTGCCTGGAGAATTCCATGGCCAGAGGAGCCTGGTGAGGGTCAGAGTCAGACATGACTGAGTGACTAACACACACACACACATACACACACACACAGAGGTATTTCTGTTATCAAGTGCTCCTCTTTCATTATGGTTTGCTGATGATGATGATACCCTATCGGGGCTCCATGACTCTGATGGCCAGTGTAATCTCCTTGTGGTCTCTCTCTTCAACTGTAGAGCTTCTGAGGCCATATGGGATGGCAGAGACCACATAAGTCTGGGTCTTTTCTTTGTGAAATCTCTCACCTCTGTAGTCTGCATTGCACCGTAACTATAGAAAGAAGTGACTCCTCATTGTGTTGAATGACTGACAATGGGGTTCTTTGTTATAGTAGTTGGTATTACTTATCCAAAATAATACAGGACTGTACTGGGTCTTCCTTTTATCCTTACACATTTTCATAAAAGCTTTTGTTTCCACCAGGATGGAAATAATAAAATAAGGGAAGGAAAGAGGGGATATGGAAAGGAGAAATGAAGAAAAGGAGGGAGGAAAAAAGGAGAGAAGGAAAGAGGATTAGTATTTAAATATATCATGCCGATAAGAAAAAAAATTACTGTAGTTATACTTGTCTCAAGTCTAGATACATATTACAGGTATTTTTACAAATTGTGATTTGTGGATCACAAATAAGAATGTTTACCGTGTTATAGATGTACGTGGACTGTCTTTCAATACCACCAAGAAATCCTTCAATTTTCAGTAGACACAGATTGGGTGCCCTACAAATTTAATTTGATTTCGACATTATGCATTTGGAGAGTGTCAGACCCCATAGATAAAAGGGTGAATTTCATAGGACTTCTTCCCCTTCAGATCATCACTTGCACTCCTAATTGACTAGCTATAAACCAGGGATTCCCATGATCCCTTCCTTCCTCTGCTTTGATATTTGTCAGGATGGCTCACAAAGCTCAGGGAAACATTTACATTTACCATTTAATTATCAAAGATATTATAAGGATACAATGAACAGCCAGATGAAGAGGTGCATAGGGCAAGGTCTGAGAAGGTCCCAAGTATAACATCTTCTTTCCCAAGATAGAACTGGGCATGTGAATGTGTTCATGAACTCAGAATTTCATCAAGTCTCATTTTATAAGTGTTTTCATAGAAATTAATCTGCAGCCCACTTCCCTTTTGCCTTTCCAGAGATTGGTGGGTATAGCTGAAAGTTCCAGTCTTCTGATCATTGGATCTTTCTGGTGGCCAACCCAATCCTCAGGCTATCTAGGGGCCCTGCTTTAACTCACTTCATTAGCCTAAACTCAGGTGTGCTCAAAAGGGGCTCCTTGTTAATAACAAAAGACACACCTATTACTGGGAAATTTCAACAGTTTTTTGGGAGCTTTGTGCTGGGAACTGTGGAAAGAGTGCAAATATATTTTTTAATATACCAGAGGTTGCCATTTGTAGGATATGTTCCTCAGGATTTTGAGCCCTTATTCTTCCTGAAAGCTGTCACTCTTCTCCTCATTTCTAATGAAAAATATTTTCTTCTTTTTTTAATACAATTTGTTGTTGTTGTTATTTAGTCACTAGGTTAAATCTGACTTTTTGTGACCCCATGGACTGCGACACACCAGGCTCTTCTGTCTTCCACTATCCAGTTTCCCCCACAGCCAGTCCTTCCCATCAGGAAGCTTGCACAAGCCCCTTATCCTCATCTGTCAAAGAGCAGATAGAATGAAAACCACAATTACTGAAAACCAAATAAAATGATCACACGGAACGCAATCTTGTGTAACTCAATGAAACTAGGAGCCATGTGTGTAGGGTCATCCAAGATGGACAGGTCACAGTGGAGAGTTATGACAAAACATGGTGCACTGGAGAAGGGAATGGCAAACCACTTCAGCATTCTTGACTGGAGAACCTTATGAACAGCATGAAAAGGCAAAAAGATAGGACACTGAAAGATGAACCTCCAAGTCAGTAGGTGTCAAAATGTTACTGGAGAAGAGCAGAGAAATAGCTCCAGAAGGAATGAAGAGGCTGAGCAAAAGCAGAAATTATGCCTGGCTGTGGTTGTGTCTGGTGGTGAAATTAAAGTCTGATGCTGTAAAGGAACTTGAAATGTTAGATCAGTAAATCAAGGTAAATTGGAAGTGGTCAAACAGGAGATGGCAAGAATGAACATTAACATTTCAGTAATCAGTGAACTAAAATGGATAAGAGTGGGCTAATGTAATTCAGATGACCATTATATCTACTACTGTAAGAAAGAATCCCCTAGAAAAAATGGAGTAGTCCTCATATTCAACAAAAGAGTCTGAAATGCAATACTTGGGTGAAATCTTAAAACCTATAGAATGATCTGGGTTCATTTCCAAGGCAAACCATTCAAAATCAGAGTAATCCAAGTCCATGTCCCAACCACTAATGCTGAAGAAACTCAAGCTGAATGGTTTTATGAAGACCTACAAGATCTTCCAGAACTAACACCAAAAAGATGGGGATTGGAATATGAAAATAAAAAGTCAAGAGATACATGGAGTAACAGGCAAGTTTGGCCTTGGAATACAAAATGAAGCAGGGCAAATGTTAACAGAATTTTGTCAAGAGAACATACTGGTCATAGCAAACACCCTCTTTCAGCAACACATGAGACAGCTCAACACATGGATATCACTGAGGTCAATATCAAAATCTGATGTATAATATTTAGCAAAAACAAGACTGGGAGCTGACTGTGGCTCAGATCATGAGCTCCTCATTGCAAATTCAGATTTAAATTAAACAAATAGGGAAAAACCACTAGGCCATTCAGATATGACCTAAATAAAATCCCTTATGATTATACAGTGGAAGTGACAAATAGATTCAAGGGATTAGATCTGATAGACACAATGCTTGAAGAACTATGGACAAAGATTTGCAACATTTTACAGGAGGCAGTGAACAAAAACATCTCCAAGAAAAAGAAATGCAACAAGGCAAAATGATTGTCTGAGGAGGCCTTACAAATAGCTGAGAAAAGAAGAGAAGCTAAAGGCAACGGAAAAAAGAAAAGCTATACCCATCTGAATGCAATTTCAAAGAATAGCAAGGAGAGATAAGAAAGCCTTCCTCGGCGATCAATACAAAGAAATACAGGAAAACTAGAATGGGAAAGACTAGAAATCTCTTCAAGAAAATTAGAAATACCAAGGGAATATTTCATGCAAAGATGGATGTAATAAAGGACAGAAGTGTTATGAACCTAACAGAAGCAGAAGATATTAAGAAAAGGTGGCAAGAATACACAGAAAAACTATACAAAAAACGATCTTCATGACAAGGTAACCACGATGGTGTGATCACTTACCCAGAGCCAGACATCCTAGAGTGTGAAGTCAAGTGAGTCTTAGGAAAACATTACTATGAACACAGATAGTGGAAGTGATGGGATTCCAGCTGAACTATTTCAAATCCTAAAAGATGATGCTGTGAAATGTTGTGCTCCATATGACAGCAAATTTGGAAAACTCAGCAGTGGCCACAGGAATGGAAAAGGTCAGTTTTCATTCTAACCCCAAAGAAGGGTAATACCAAAGAATGTTCAAAGTACTGCACAATTGCACTCATTTCACATTCTAGCAACTGCTAAGTCATTTCAGTCTTGTCCGACTCTGTGAGACCCCATAGACGGCAGCCCATAAGGCTCCCCCATCTCTGGGATTCTCCAGGCAAGAATACTGGAGTGAGTTGCCATTTCCTTCTCCAATGCATGAAAGTGAAAAGTGAAAGTGAAGTCACTCATTCGTGTCCGACTCTTAGTGACCCCATGGACTGCAGCCTACCAGGTTCCTCCATCCATGTGATTTTCCAGGCAAGAGTACCGCAGTGGGGTGCCATTGCCTTCTCTGTCACATTCTAGCAAGGTAATGCACAAAACCCTTCAAGATAGTCTTCAACAGTACACGAACCAAGAAATTCCAGATGTTCAAGCTGGATTCAAAAAAAGAGGCAGAGGAATCAGAGATCAAACTGCCAACATCCATTGGATCATAGGAAAAACAAAGAAATTTAAAAAAAAATCTACTTCATTGACTATGCTAAAGTCTTTGACTGTGTGAATCACAACAAACTGGAAAATTCTGCAAGTGACAGGAATACCAGACCACCTTTCCTGGCCCCTGAGAAATCTATATATAGCTCAAGAAGCAACAGAACCGGACATGGAGCAATGGACTGGTTCAAAACTGGGGAAGGTGTATTCAAGGCTATATATTGTCACCTTGCTTATTTAACTTACATGCAAAGTACAATATATGAAACGTCTTGCTGGTTGAAGCACAACCTGGAATCCAGATTGCCAGGAGAAATATCAATAACCTCAAATATGCAGATGACACCACCCTTATGACAGAAAGTGAGGAGGAGCTAAACAGCTTCTTGATGAAAGTGAAAGAGAAGAGTGAGAAAGCTGGCTGAAAACTCAGCAAAAACTAAGATTATGGCCTCATAATTATTAACTAAGTTTCATTCAGTATTCCTCATTATTAATAAAACTAAGATTATGGCCTCATTATTCCTCATTCCTATGGTTCCATCACTTCATGTAAGTAGATGAGGAAAAAGTGGATACAGTCACAGATTTTATTTTCTTGGGCTCCAAAATCACTGCAGATCATGACTGCTGCCATGAAATTAAAAGACACTTGCTCCTTGGAAGAAAAGCTATAACAAACCTAGACAGTGTATTCAAAAATCAGAGACATCACTGCCTATAAAAGTTCATCTAGTCAAAGCTATGGGTTTACCAGTAGTCATGTATGGATAAACCATAAAGAAGACTGAATACTAAAGAATTGATGCTTTCAAATTATAGTGCTAGGGAAGACTCTCAACAGTCCCTTGGACAGCAAGGAGAACAAATCAGTGTATTTTCAAAGGAAATCAACCCTGAATATTCAACTCAAGGACTGATGCTGAAGCTGAAGCTCCAATACTTTGGCCACCTGATGTGAAGAACTGACTCACTGGAAAAAACTCTGATGCTGGGAAGGATTGAAAGCAGAAAGAGAAGGGGGCAACAGAGGATGAGATGATTGGATGGCATCATCGACTCCATGGACATGAGTTCGAGCAAACTCTAGGAGGTCGTGAAGGACAGGGATGCCAGTCATGCTGCACTCCATTGGACTACAAAGAGTCAGACACAACTGAGCACTGCACAACAGCAGCAAATCTCCCTGAATTTGTTCATATTCAGTTGAACTTGAACTGTTGGTGATGCTATCTGACCATCTCACCTTCTACAGCTCCCTTCTTCTTTTGCCTTCAGTCTTTACAAGCATCCTTTTCCAATTTGTTGGCTCTTGGCATCAGGTGGCCAAAGTATTGGAGCTTCAGCTACAGCATCAGTTCTTCCTATGAATACTCAGGGTTGATTTCCTTTAAGATTGACTGGTTTGATTTTTCTTCAGTCCAAGAGACTCTCAAGAGTCTTCCTCACAACACTGGTCATAGTGTCTTTGCATTGCATGAGCCCCTCCGCCATGACAAGCCTGTGATACATGAAGCGGAAACACAAATTTTACCTTTGGTCAATATACAATGCAGATCTTCTATACTTTAATCATAATTACTTTAATCTTTAGAACTGATGTCAGTACACATTGATCTTTGACCTTTCCCATTTTCTTTTCCTTAATCAGTTTGTCGATTAGCCACATGTTATTTTGTTTGATAATATCCTTATTTCTATGTATATAGCTTATATATCTAGATTGAAACTCCTTGTGACCTGAGAGGGTATCTTGTTCTTTTTTATTCATAATTGTCTCAGGCATAATATGGATAATTAATAGATTTCATAATTATTATTAAAAGACAGGTTTATGTATCATGATTTTATCTATCATGATTATGTAATACCTTAACATGCTTACATGTTTGTGAAAATTAAATATTAAGCAATGGTTTATCATAGTGAAGGAACTCATTAGAAAATCCATGAATCATGATCCTAGAGACAAGATTTTTGTTATTTTAAGAGTGATGTGATATTGGGTTCACAACTTTCATTTTGTTGAAATATGAATAAGTCTATAAACCTGTAGGCTTTGCAGCTCATTAGAGACAGTAATAGTGCCAAGGAAGGCAGACAACTTTAGCTCAAATAAACAAATGGTTAGAGATGACAACAGAAATTTAAACAAAACTCTCATGGCTCTCTTCACTCTACACATTGTTCTCTGTTCTGTTAACGTCTAACATACATGCATTCATACATTATCATTCACAGACCCTGCATCTCTTCAGCACAGAACAACTTTATATTCTAAAGTATATTATTTAGTTTACCCACAGGAGCAGGTTTCTGAAAATTCTCTACAAAATTATCATCACATTAACAAAGCAAAACTTCCTAGCTCTGTTTTGTATTTTGCAATATCAGCCCTGCTCTGGAAGCTGTTCAGATTTACAGATCAGTGGAGTAGAAGAAAAGCAAGACCAGGAAATGAGATTCAACCAGGAGCTGGAGGGTATCTGGGGAAAACGAATGGCGAGTGGAGTTGAAGGTTAGTATCAGGGTCAACTGGATCCATGAGGGTGATAGGATTTCAGAAACCACTGACAATTCTACAGTTTTTTTTTTTTTTCCACTTAAAAGGAGAAACCAATGTCTGGCCAAAAGTGCCATTTCAATTTAAATGTGTGAATGGGAGACATTATGTCTACATGTGTTAATCTGAGATGTGCTATGCAAGGAAGAACTGAAAGAGTCCCATTTTTTTCTTCTTATGCCCCTGAATTTCTTAATCCATTTTTAGCTTTTGTCCTTTCAGCTCAGCCAGGAGCTGCCTTGAGACTCAGTCTATGGAAATGTGCTGGGCTCTGAACTGAGCTGTAAAGAATGAAGGTGAAGCTTTGAGCTGCTAGATTCATGGCTGGGCTTTTTACACACACATAAAATATGAATCTCAGTTGTATACAAAGCTGAACCCATCGTGCCAAAAGGATCCCAGTCAAGCAGGCCTGTAAAATGAAATCCTCTTGGACTAATTTAAGGAGACCTGAGTGATATAAATTGTGGCCTGCTCAAATGCAGGGGAAAAAAAAAAACCCAACGTGAATACATGCTTCTCTCTTGGTGCCATTGGCAGCCCTGGAATATGAGCAATGGGAACAGAAAACAGATCCAGAAGTTAGATCTCAATTCATTTCCCAAATAACTCTGCAGCTCCCTATTTATACTGGTCTTGTGGGCCTAATGAAACCCTCTTTTCAGTGGGAATTTAATATGGAGATAAACTTCAATAAATAAATGGGTTTGAGTTGGCTCAATTCTAATACCTTTCAGTCTGGTATAGCCACTTCTCTGGAATTGGTATGCACAGAAGCAAAATGCTCATAAAACCATTCTTGATAAAAGAATTAATTCACACAGAACACTGAGCTGGAACCTCTGCCTATCAGACGAAGATTTCTCTATTTCATTCGATTTTTCACTAACTGTCTTAGAGGTCTTTTGTTATCTGACTAGGCACAAGTGCTCAAGGTCCCTCTGATCTTCTTAAGCAGGTACTTAATGGTTATTACAGCAATTAAATACAGTTGTATGTAAAAAGATTTCAATATCTGTTTAAGAGATTTCAAGGAGTAGAAGATGTACTGCAAATAACATGTGTAACCTTGAAGATGAGTTTCATTTGAAGCAACATTCAGNGAGGTAATGGCAACACACTCCAGTATTCTTGCCTGGAGAATCCCCATGGACAGAGGAGCCTGATGGGCTACTCTTCATAGGGACACAAAGAGGTGGACACGATTGAGCGACTAAACACAGTACAGCACATAGTTCTTCATATGTAGTCTTTGCTTTGTGGAGATGGGTTTTGGAGGAAAGAAGTGTGTGTCCTTAATGGTAAATTCCTTGATATAGTTTGTTTTATGAAATCTTTTATTTTCTCTTCTTTTTTCCCCATTTACCAAGTACTCTTCAAAAGGCCTCCTCCCTTTTTTACCCTCTTCTTGTACAAAGTGTTATTCTTTCAGGACAGGCTCTTCAAGTCTCAGATGAAGTTTATGAGCCTTTTTGCTGTAATTTTTTTTGAGTTCCTACTGCTTGCACACTTAGGGAGGACTTTCTGTTTATAAAGACTGATTTACTTCAGTCTCAGATCTGATGTTATTTTCATTCTCCTCTGTCATGCACATTTGTGTATAAGTGTGAGTTGCACCTGCCTTAGCACATCAGCAGCTTGGGAGAATGCTCACCAGGGCTTGGGTTTATTTTCCTACTTGCAGGTGATTTGGAACTTCTGAATTTCCTTATTATATTAATCCATGAGATAATACAATTGTTTTGTTATTATTGATAATTTTCTTGAGGGGATATAATAAGAGATTCAGATTTACACCACATGCATTGACTCGGTTACCTAGAAACCTAGCTGTTATTTTTCTTAGCACCTTAACGATATCAGTCTGTTTTCTTGTTTCCCATATTTGTTTATAACACTCAATTTTTAGTCTTTCATGTTGCTCCTTTGAAAGTAATGTGTCCTTTTATTTTTAATACTTTCAAAATTTTCTTTGTCTTTTTCTTCCAGAAATTTTACTCTGATTGTCCTAGATGTTATTTTCTTTTTCTTGCTTGAGATTTGCAGAGATTCTTCCACATAATGTTTGTTGCCTTTTGTTAGTATAAAATGTTTCTGATCAGTAACTCTTTTTATATTGTTTATTTCCCATTTGCCCTGTTCTCTTTTTCTGGGATTCCAAGTGAATTTATCTGACTTTTCTACCATACTACATATTTTTGTTTTCCTCACTTCTGAATTTTCTAACATTTTCTTCTTTGTATTGATCTGGATGTTTTCAGCTGATGTATGTCCCAGTTCACTAATCCTTCCTCTTGGTGTGATTAAATATTGTTTTACTCACCAATGAAGTATACATTTTGATTAAATTTTACTTTTTAGCTTTAGGATTTCCATTCTTTTCTTTTCTTTTTTAAATAGCTTTCCTGTGGTAATTTATTTTGTTAAGCATATTAAAATAGCTATTCTGCAGTGTGTGCTGTGGCTACCTCTAACACCTAATCATGTTCATGTTTCTTCCTTTATCTTTCTTTATTTTTCAGGGATTAAGTTGCTAGAGAGAAGGTAAGACTGGGAAGGAGTCTGGGTGGAGGGGGGTCCAGATAATTTCCAATTAGCATAATTAGTTATACTTTTTTTATATGATGTGCTTAAATATACCATTTTGCTGTTTGTTTTCTATTTGGCCAATGTTTTCTTAGTTATATAATATATGATCCTAACAGGATACTTTCATTTCATCCTTCTCAGTTTCCTATCCTTGGTGTTATTTTAATCATTCATTTTACTGTTACATATGTTACAAACCCATAAATATATTGCTTTACATAGTCACTGACTTTTAATGAATTTTAAAAGGACTAAAAAAGAGAATTTTATATGTAACTTATACTTGCCATTTCAGAGCTTTTCTTTCTTCCTACCTTCTTTATTTCTGCCCTCTCTCCTTTTCTTCCTTTTAAAATTTCTTTTGGCTTTGTGGCATGTGAGATCTTCATTCCCCAGCTGGGTTTTGAACCAGCACCCCCTGCATTGGAAGCACAGCATCTTAACACTAAACCACCAGAGAAGTCCCTCTTCTTCCTTTCTTCCTCCTTCCCTCCTTCCCTTCCTTCCTTTTTTCCTTCCTTCCTACCTACCTACCTACCTACCTACCTAGATTCAAGTTCCTCTATATTGTCTTTTTCTTCCTGTTTGAAGAATGCCTTTTTATGTTTCTACTAGCAAATGTTGTGAAGGTGTAATTGTTAACTAGTTCTTTTTAATATGACATTTTATACCTGATGAGTCAGTTTGTTTTGTCAGGATGGCAGGTGGAGAATACTCTAGGAGATGAAGCAGTGCATTGAGAAGGCAGACCTCAGCAGACAAGTACTGCAGAGGCTGCTAGGAGAAAATATACTTTCTGCATGTAACAATACATATATTTTCACTTTTTGAAAGTTAGACAAACGAGAATGTCAAGAGATAAAAACTAAAAGTGATTGTAGAGAAAGTTTGCTATAAATTGTCACACTGAATATATCTTCATTTCTCTGCTTTTCCTTTAGACCCTAATCTGCAGACTCCATATTAGCATGCTTCAGGATTCCAAGTCAAACTTACAATTCAGTTCTTAGCATGATAATTTGTATAATGTCCTATAAATATCATGAATGGAAACATGAATAAATGGGTCAAACTTGAAGACTCTAGAAAAAGCTCCTTCCTTTCATGTTCAGGCAAAATACAAAGGATCTGAATGAAAAAAAAAAAAAGCCCCCCACTTTTTTTTGTTTTTTTCTGTTGTCAAAGTAGAAAGAAGGGAAAGGTTGAGATTATGGACATATGGTAGGTAGTAGAGTCTGAATGAAAAAGAGGACTCTCTAGGACTCTTCAAGCATTATTGCCCTATCATTGATTTCTGAAATTATGAAAATGCAATTCATCTTTCAAAAGTCAACTATTCATATAGCAAAACACATACCTTAAAGAAGGCCACTAACAAAAATTTAGCTGCCATATTGTAAGATTGGAAGAGAAGTTGATAGGTACAAATTTAGCAATTTAAATAGAATCTATTAAAAAGAATCAATTTAAACTGTCACTGAATATAACAGTAAAAATACTTGCCCCCTTTTGAAAAGAAAGCCAAAAAGAATCAAAGACAATGTAAAGACTCACATATAAAACTCCCTGTAAATGATAATAGTGAAGGTTTTTGTATATTTTTATTTCTGTGATTTTCTTATCAGATTAATTTGCTTAAAGCAGTGTTTTGTAGAGCTTGGTTTATTTCGGCTGGGTACTCGCAAAGGATACATTGCAGCTGGAGTTCCAAAAGAACTTACACGAAAATGCTAAGTGGGCCCTGGATCAAAATTCAGGTTTCAGGGAACTTACAACAAACAATAACCTACCGCTATCATAAACATTTTTACTCTTTAAGTACACAAAATTTCATTGTTCTTTCCAAAGTTAGAAATTGTAGCTGAGAGCTGCTTATCTACATATAGGTAGAGGCCAAAGTCAGAAAAATCATTGTTTTTTTTTTTTTTTTGGCATGTGTGATCAGTAAGTATGTAAGTGAAGTCGCTCAGTGGTGTCTGACTCTTTGCAACCCCATGGACTGTAGCCTACCAGGCTTCTCTGCCCATGGGATTTTCCAGGCAATAGCACTGGAGTGGATTGCCATTTCCTTCTCCAGCAGATCTTCCTGACCAAGGGATCGAACCCAGGTCTCCCGCACTGTAGACAGATGCTTTACCATCTGAGCCACCAGGGAAGTCCTGTGTGATCAGTATAAGCACATAATTAACTAGGATATTCTTTTGGCTTTTGATTTAGTTGTTTTCCGAAAAGATGGTAAAAATCTCTTAGAGAGATTGTATAGGTTTAAAGAACAGCACAGAAAGGAGATTCTTAAAGATCATTAAGTAGAAAGTTAAGCTTTGAGTATCTTGTTCAAGAATAGTGAAGTGGTTTGCCATTCCCTTCTCCAGTGGACCACATTTTGTCAGAACTCTCCACCATGACCCATCCATCTTGGGTGACCCTACATGGCATGGCTCATAGTATCACTGAGTTAGACAAGACTGTGGTCCATGTGATCAGATTGGTTAGTTTTCTGTGACTGTAGTTTTCATTCTCTCTGCCCTCTGATGGAGAAGGATAAGAGGCTTATAGAAGCTTCCTGATGGGAGAGACTGACTGAGTGGGAAACTGGGTCTTGTTCTGATGGGTGGGGCCATGCTCAGTAAATCGTTAATCTGATTTTTTGTTGATGGGTGGGGCTGTGTTCCCTCCCTGTTGTCTGACTTGAGGCCAAACTATGGTGGAGCTGATGAAGACAATGGCAACCTCCTTCAAAAGGTCCCATGCAGGCACTGCTGCACTCAGTGCCCCTGACCCTGCAGCAGGCCTCCCACGCATGCCTCTGCCAGAGACTCCAGGACACTCACCGGCAAGTCTGGGTCAGTCCTTGTGGGGTCACTGCTCATTTTTCCTGGGTCCTGGTGTGTACAAAATTTTGTTTGTGCCCACCAAGAGTCTGTTTTCCCAGTCCTGTGGAAGTTCTTGGCAGCTCTGTGGTGGGGTTAATGGCGACCTTCTCCAAGATGGCTTATGCCATACCCAGGTCTACTGCACCCAGAGCTCCTGATCTTGCAGTCCACTGCTGACCAGTACCTCCGTAGGAGACACTCAAACACAGTCTCAGTCTCTGTGGGGTTTCTGGGTCCTGGTGTGCACAAGATTATTTTGAGTCCTCTGAGAGTCTCTGGCAGGTATGGCATTTGATTCTAAATGCAATTTCATCCCTCCTACTGTCTTGCTGGGGCTTCTGAGACATCAGAAAAAACATATATTTCTGCTTTATTGACTATGCCAAAGACTTTGACTATGTGGATCACAACAAACTGGAAAATTCTTAAAGAGATGGGAATACCAGAACACCTGACCTGCCTCCTGAGAAATCTGTATGCAGGTCAAGAAGCAACGGTTAGAATTGGACATGGAACAAGACTGGTTCCAAATTGGGAAACGAATATGTCAAAGTTGTCTTTTGTCTCCGTGCTTATTTAACTGATATGCAGAGTTCAGTTCAGTCGCTCAGTCATGTCCGACTCTTTGCAACTCCATGAATCGCAGCACGCCAGCCTTCCCTGTTCATTACCATCTCTTGGAGTTCACTCAGACTCACGTCCATCGAGTCCGTGATGCCATACAGCCGTCTCATCCTCTGTCGTCCCCTTCTCCTCCTGCCCCCAAACCCTCCCAGCATCAGAGTCTTTTCCAATGAGTCAACTCTTCGCATGAGGTGGCCAAAGTACTGGAGTTTCAGCTTTAGCATCATTCCTTTCAAAGACATCCCAGAGCTGATCTCCTTCAGAATGGACTGGTTGGATCTCCTTGCAGTCCAAGGGACTCTCAAGAGTCTTCTCCAACACCGCAGCTCAAAAGCCTCAATTCTTCAGCTCTCAGCCTTCTTCACAGTCCAACTCTCACATCCATACATGACTACTGGAAAAACCATAGCCTTGACTAGATGGACCTTAGTTGGCAAAGTAATGTCTCTGCTTTTGAATATACTATGTAGGTTGGTCATAACTTTTCTTTCAAGGAGTTAGCGTCTTCTAATTTCATGGCTGCAATCACCATCAGCAGTGATTTTGGAGTCCCCCAAAATAAAGTCTGACACTGTTTCCACTGTTTCCCCATCTATTTCCCATGAAGTGATGGGAC
>SJYW01003154.1:1217883-1296290 GCA_006410735.1 Raphicerus campestris | reverse complement strand
ATATCTGAGGTTATTGATATTTCTCCCAGCAATCTTGATTCCAGCTTGTGTTTCTTCCAGTCCAGTGTTTCTCATGAAATGAAGATCATGGCATCCGGTCCCATCACTTCATGGAAAATGGATGGGGAAACAGTGTCAGACTTTATTTTTTGGGCTCCAAAATCACTGCAGATGGTGACTGCAGCCATGAAATTAGAAGATGATTACTCCTTGGAAGAAAAGTTATGACCAACCTAGATAGTATATTCAAAAGCAGAGACATGACTTTGCCGACTAAGGTCCGTCTAGTCAAGGCCATGGTTTTTCCTGTGGATGTGTATGTATGGATGTGAGAGTTGGACTGTGAAGAAGGCTGAGAGCTGAAGAATTGATGCTTTTGAGCTGCGGTGTTGGAGAAGACTCTTGAGAGTCCCTTGGACTGCAAGGAGATCCAACCAGTCCATTCTGAAGGAGATCAACCCTGGGATTTCTTTGGAAGGAATGATGCTAAAGCTGAAACTCCAGTACTTTGGCCACCTCATGCGAAGAGTTGACTCATTGGAAAAGACTCTGATGCTGGGAGGGATTGGGGGCAGGAGGAGAAGGGGAACAACCGAGGATGAGATGACTGGATGGCATCACGGACTCGATGGATGTGAGTCTGAGTGAACTCTGAGAGGGAGGCCTGGCGTGCTGCGATTCATGGGGTTGCAAAGAGTCGGACATGACTTAGCGACTGAACTGAACTGAAAACAAAAGCTGGACCATCTTGGTTCCTTGGAAGACCCTCAAGACACAGTTGAGCCTATTCTGGGTGCCCCTCTGTGATGAATAGTGAAGTGCCTTTGACAGGCTCTCCGGACAACCTTCTAGAAATTCTGAGACCTGGAGGAGACTGGTCTTCAGTCCAAGTGACTTTGAAGGGGTCTACTGCTTCAGATATTTTGGCAGAAAATCTCTTAAGATTTTCCTGAATCTATCTGGGGAATTTTAAATTTCCCTGAGAATATTTTATAAAATTATAGACTATATCTTTAAAAATTAATCAATTAGTTTTTATTGAAATATATAATTTACAATGTTGTATTAGTTGTGTTAGTTTCAAGTGTATAGCAAGATGATTCAGTTATATCTATCTAGATAGATATCTATTTATCTATCTATACATTTTATTTTCTTTTCCGTTATAGATTATAATAAGATATGAGGATAGCTCCCTGTGCTATACAGTGGCTCCTTGTTGGTCATCTTTCTTTTTTTGTTGTTAGAGATCAGAGATGCTGTATTTATGAAATAGAATATTATCTATTTTAAAAATATATTTTATGTATAATAATGTGTATATTTTAAAACCAAATAGACTTTAAATTTTAACATTTAGAATAAGACTATTTGGGAAGATTTGCAGACCTAAACCACAAATTTCCCCTGTCTTTGTCTGTCTTCCTTTCATACAGTCTTTTTGCAAAGATGTCCTTTTCCTTTTCTAGGAAAAAGAAAAAAAATGTGAATTCTCCTCTTGTTTTCCTCTCTTTCCTGCCAGTTCTGATTGGCTTCTTAAAAGCTTGAGCTCCTGATGACTGGAAAGTTGAGTGTTTCAGAGTCTGTTTCTTAAAAATTTTAGTACAGTCACTTGGATTTTATAATAAAATAGGAATGATGTGGGAGGTGATGGTGTAAAACAAATTAAATTGTTGTAGCTGAGGATTTATGAAAACCCTGTGTGGAGTAAAAATATCACATTTCTCAGAAAATAGGTGTCAGTTTCTCAACCAAGTCTCTTTGGACATAAAAAGTAAAAGAGTTCTAAGATGCTTAAAAGAATTATTATTTGTCGTAGTCATACAAAAATGCCAGTATACTAGTATGTAGCAACATTTGTTAAGCAGCTTTACAGTATTTTGTTAGGTATCCTTGAAAATAATCCTCAGAGGTAGGTCATTAAGTTTTCAGAAAATAAAAAAGGAATGGTAAGCTAAATAATTTTAAAGGTAAATGATAACTATAGGTTATATATACATCTGCTCAAACACATGTATAGGTTAACCAAGAAATGACTCAAGATTATTCAGCCTTCTTTGTTTCTTCATAGGAAAAGATATAAAAAGTAAGTATACAACCTTGGTTCTGGACTCAGGGAGCTACCTTTTAGAAAAGTCTACTCTGCAAAGTCCTGAGAAGTATTTGCAAAATGCTGAGACAAGATAGCGACTATCCACTGGATTTCAAATGCATGCCTGCCTATACCTCCATCCGAGGAGGACTACTTCATGTACAATCATCCTTATATGTAGTAACTATTTAAAAAATCTGGTTCAATTAAATTGGCCCAGGAGAAGGCACTAGATTCTGGGATGTCTAGGCAGGGTTTGGCCAGCCATGCATTCTCTGTGGCTTGGCTTTTGTTTTAATTAATTCATTTATTTTAATTGGAGGCTAATTACTTCACAATATTGTGGTGGTTTTTGCCATATATTGACATGAATCAGCCAAGGGTGTACTTGTGTCCCTCATCCTGAACACCCCTCACACCTCACTCCCCTTCCCATCCCTCTGGGTCATCCCAATGCACCAGCTTTGAGTGCCCTGTTTCAGGCATCAAACTTGGACTGGTTTTCTATTTCACATGTGGCAATATACATGTTTCAATGCTATTCTCTCAAATCATCCCACTCTCGCCTTCTCCCACAGAGTCTAAAAGTCTGTTCTAAAAGATGTGGTAGTCCAAAATAATTTCTCTTGCAAGCATTTACAATTAGAAAACCAAAAGTAAAGGGCAGTTAGTGGTGGGGCCAGAAGATGAATGGAGGTATTGAGATATGAGAGAGAGAATTAGAACTAAAGCAAATGGAAAGCATATTTAAATCAAACTTATGAGGCAGCAGACATGATGAGTAAGCATGAAGAAATCAGTTGAAAGAAGGAAGAATAAGGTAATATGTAGACAGAAGAGGCACCAGGAGATGGCCTCATTCTGTTAGGGCCAGAGAATGAGGCTTTCTGCTTCCTAAAGCTTTCCAGTTTCCTACCGTGGGGCTTTCTTGGTGGCTCAGACAGTAAAGAATCTGTCTGCAATGTGGCAGACCCAGGTTCAATCCTTGGGTCAGGAAGAACCCTTGGAGAAGGGAATGGCAACCCACCCCAGTAACCTTGCCTGGGAAGTCCCATGGACAGATGACTTGGAGGGCTATAAGTCCATGGGGTCATAAAGAGTTGGATATGACTGAGTGACTCACACACACTGCAGTTTCCATTAGGTCAGATGTCAAGGTCTTGAATTTCTATGGGGTCTCTGAATCTTTGGATTAAAAATAGTCCAAATCAGTTATTTCTGGAGACAGATTGAATGGGTCCCTTTTTCTTGAAACGCAAATGAACTTTACCATAATCCCCAGAAAATACTGTTTGAAACACAGGAGCCCAGTGCATAGCTTCATTTTCATTGAGAGCTCTAACAATGCTGAAGCATGCACATAAATGTATGTCCTGTTGGTTCTGGGTACTTCTACACACATCTATACAGTTCTGATTACTTCTGGCTGTCAGGTTATAGGGTTTTGGGGAAGATCATAAAAATAGATGTCTTCCCCATGGCACAGAGCCTACTTCTCACTGTGATGCCAAGGACACCGGTAAGAGCGATGATGGGAGAAGAGTAGATGATGGCTGTGAATGAGGCAGATGGAAGGATTGTTTTTGAGGTGTTGGGATGTGAAGGACAATGATTATGGCACAAATTTGGACCATAGAATTTCAGAGCTCATGGGACCACAGTGAGCATCTCTTCCTGCTTCCTTGCTTATAAAAATGGTTCAGACTTAGAGGACTGATGGTATTCTAAAAAACTATTAAAATTAGGGACAGTGCAGGGAACTGAAGTCAAGTTCTCTGCCTCTTAGTCTGGCAGTCATTCCATCTTACCTGGGATCCAGCTTCTTTCCTTGGTTATCTTTTGAAGGCCATTTGCTTGAAGACTCATCAACAGACTGGAGGATGGATCATATGATCTTGGAATTTATCATATAAATAGGTACATGTTTCTTTGACTCCCAGTAATCTGAGAGTGCTACATAAGCAGGAAATAAAAATGTGCTCTGCCCAGGTATGTGCTTTTAAGACTTTTAAAATCTTAGAGATGGGTACACATTGACCCCGCAGTCTAAAATGCCAGTTTAGCCATCTCACTAAATAGAAATATGTTGTACTCTGAGTTATAAATTTTTTATAATTATGAAGTTGATAAAGAGTTATTTAAGACAGAAATAATAGCCTATGAACTGAAGTCATAGATTAAACTTTTAGATTGTAGGCCAAGCACATTGAACAGAGTCAAAATGAAGCTTTATGCCTCACACTTTTATTTTTGTGTGTTGCATATGCCATAAGGTGGTTTTCTTGGAGATGGCTGAGTTTTAATTGAGTTGTATCCTGTAGTATAGTTTTTCCATTGAGCAAAAAGCCTGCAAATTCAGCTTGGAGGATTTGCCTGAGGCAAGGTGTCATAACTATTCACAAATCACTACTTGTATCCTGTTTACACTACCTTCGCCCCACAGAAGGCTATGTAACTGATCTCATTTGCCTTTTGCACAAAGGGAAAACCAGGTCCTAGAAAATCGTTGTTGCATAGCTGTAGCTATCACAATACTGTGCTAAAAGAAAAGGATGAAAACAGAGGTTCCACTGCCTTGAATACTATTTGAGCAAAGGGTTTAAGAGTAAAAGCAAGTACCACCAAGCCACATCACACTAACTATCATTTACTGAGTGTCTACTGTGTGCCAAGCACTATGCCATAGTTATTTGAGTTAAGGTTCATAATTATCCTAGGAGATAAGTTTTGCTATGTACATCTTATGGATAAGTGGACTGAAGTTCAGAGAGCCTAAGATCACATAACTCGGAAGTGGCTGAACTGAAATTTAAATTTAGGCAGCTTTTCCACTAATGGCCATGGATTCTCTAAACTAGTACATTATCTTGTCTTTCATCTGATAGAGAAATAATTCTGTGGCAGTCACAGCAACTTGATATACTATTTGACCCACTGAGATAGAATGTATATGAAGACAAATGCTTCACAGAGGAACCAAACACAGCTGTCCATGACTCACAAATGAACAAACTTTTATTGATACAAACTGTATGCATACACCGGACTGTGTGTTCTAGCAGGTTTCGAGAAGTAGAAGCTTTGCCCTTAACAATTGAATAATGTAGTTGGGGCAATAAGATGTGCATATCAAGGGTAACTAACAACACTGGACTTATATGATAATAGATGACAAGAAATATCTTAAGGGTAAGAAAGAATAATGAGAAGATGTGAGGTCATCCTTTCCCCCCAGGAGAACAGAGACTTGCAGTACAAATTATGCCAGAAAAATCTTTATGGAACTGGCTAATTTCATTTGAACTGGAGACGATTTCTGGGCTGTTGGGCTGCTGGGCTGCTGACCCCATTCTGGCTCTAAAGTTAGACTTTTTATGAAAAACAGCCTATCAACAAGACAGTAGAAAGCACATCTGGTCTGTCACAGGGTTCTACTGATGGAAGCAGGATGCTTGTCTAGAGTGTAACCTCATTCTCCTGAACCTATCCTTGTTGGAGACCGAAATGTGTACAGCAGGCAATTATCAGCTAAGAGAGTTTGAGGTACTGCAATCCTACAAGCAGTATTATATCACTGTAAAGTACTTCTTCAGTTCTATTACTCCAGAGACATATCTTATAATATTAAGAAAAAGTTATATAAATTTCCTTGCCCTGTCATCTTCTTGGGCAGTCACTAATGGGTTCGTAAAATGGCATCTGAACTGAGTAATGACAGACCTCTAACAGTTCAATCAGTAATTTCAAGTAATCTGTTTGGCATTGCCTCATGAAATGGCCCATTGAGAAACAGAGCAAACCACTGTCAAACACAGTGGTGACTGTGTGCTTCTCCCTGTGAGCTCTGAATATGTCCCCTAGGCCACCAGGCAGACATGCTGCAGCCCCACTGCCAGGTCTGTTTATAAAAACTACCCAAATCCTTGTTTTACATGCTCCACGTTGTCCTCCTATGTCTGGCTTTATACTGTGATGTCATCAATCAATGCCACACTGAATTCACCCAACTTTGTCAGCTCTGTGTTTACCTTCATCTTAAATGCTGTTAGTGTGGTCTTCTTACTGATAGGGAGCTGCTGGAACATATATAAACTGGACCTGTGGCCAGGACTACCAGTGCAGTGACATCCCATAATTGCCAGAGCTCTTTACTGCCATGGTCTGTGCAATGGCATTCTTTGCAACCCTATCTTGATTTTTTTCATGTTCTAGACAGAACTCAAGTGAACAACACTCAAACACTCAGGCTTCCAGCATGGGTCACTTTCTTTGTTACTTCATTTAACACCACTGGCCACTAGAAAGGTTCAGAGTATCTGTAGTTATTCATCATTGGAATCACCGTAGAATGCAGAACNTAAAGCAAATGGAAAGCATATTTAAATCAAACTTATGAGGCAGCAGACATGATGAGTAAGCATGAAGAAATCAGTTGAAAGAAGGAAGAATAAGGTAATATGTAGACAGAAGAGGCACCAGGAGATGGCCTCATTCTGTTAGGGCCAGAGAATGAGGCTTTCTGCTTCCTAAAGCTTTCCAGTTTCCTACCGTGGGGCTTTCTTGGTGGCTCAGACAGTAAAGAATCTGTCTGCAATGTGGCAGACCCAGGTTCAATCCTTGGGTCAGGAAGAACCCTTGGAGAAGGGAATGGCAACCCACCCCAGTAACCTTGCCTGGGAAGTCCCATGGACAGATGACTTGGAGGGCTATAAGTCCATGGGGTCATAAAGAGTTGGATATGACTGAGTGACTCACACACACTGCAGTTTCCATTAGGTCAGATGTCAAGGTCTTGAATTTCTATGGGGTCTCTGAATCTTTGGATTAAAAATAGTCCAAATCAGTTATTTCTGGAGACAGATTGAATGGGTCCCTTTTTCTTGAAACGCAAATGAACTTTACCATAATCCCCAGAAAATACTGTTTGAAACACAGGAGCCCAGTGCATAGCTTCATTTTCATTGAGAGCTCTAACAATGCTGAAGCATGCACATAAATGTATGTCCTGTTGGTTCTGGGTACTTCTACACACATCTATACAGTTCTGATTACTTCTGGCTGTCAGGTTATAGGGTTTTGGGGAAGATCATAAAAATAGATGTCTTCCCCATGGCACAGAGCCTACTTCTCACTGTGATGCCAAGGACACCGGTAAGAGCGATGATGGGAGAAGAGTAGATGATGGCTGTGAATGAGGCAGATGGAAGGATTGTTTTTGAGGTGTTGGGATGTGAAGGACAATGATTATGGCACAAATTTGGACCATAGAATTTCAGAGCTCATGGGACCACAGTGAGCATCTCTTCCTGCTTCCTTGCTTATAAAAATGGTTCAGACTTAGAGGACTGATGGTATTCTAAAAAACTATTAAAATTAGGGACAGTGCAGGGAACTGAAGTCAAGTTCTCTGCCTCTTAGTCTGGCAGTCATTCCATCTTACCTGGGATCCAGCTTCTTTCCTTGGTTATCTTTTGAAGGCCATTTGCTTGAAGACTCATCAACAGACTGGAGGATGGATCATATGATCTTGGAATTTATCATATAAATAGGTACATGTTTCTTTGACTCCCAGTAATCTGAGAGTGCTACATAAGCAGGAAATAAAAATGTGCTCTGCCCAGGTATGTGCTTTTAAGACTTTTAAAATCTTAGAGATGGGTACACATTGACCCCGCAGTCTAAAATGCCAGTTTAGCCATCTCACTAAATAGAAATATGTTGTACTCTGAGTTATAAATTTTTTATAATTATGAAGTTGATAAAGAGTTATTTAAGACAGAAATAATAGCCTATGAACTGAAGTCATAGATTAAACTTTTAGATTGTAGGCCAAGCACATTGAACAGAGTCAAAATGAAGCTTTATGCCTCACACTTTTATTTTTGTGTGTTGCATATGCCATAAGGTGGTTTTCTTGGAGATGGCTGAGTTTTAATTGAGTTGTATCCTGTAGTATAGTTTTTCCATTGAGCAAAAAGCCTGCAAATTCAGCTTGGAGGATTTGCCTGAGGCAAGGTGTCATAACTATTCACAAATCACTACTTGTATCCTGTTTACACTACCTTCGCCCCACAGAAGGCTATGTAACTGATCTCATTTGCCTTTTGCACAAAGGGAAAACCAGGTCCTAGAAAATCGTTGTTGCATAGCTGTAGCTATCACAATACTGTGCTAAAAGAAAAGGATGAAAACAGAGGTTCCACTGCCTTGAATACTGTTTGAGCAAAGGGTTTAAGAGTAAAAGCAAGTACCACCAAGCCACATCACACTAACTATCATTTACTGAGTGTCTACTGTGTGCCAAGCACTATGCCATAGTTATTTGAGTTAAGGTTCATAATTATCCTAGGAGATAAGTTTTGCTATGTACATCTTATGGATAAGTGGACTGAAGTTCAGAGAGCCTAAGATCACATAACTCGGAAGTGGCTGAACTGAAATTTAAATTTAGGCAGCTTTTCCACTAATGGCCATGGATTCTCTAAACTAGTACATTATCTTGTCTTTCATCTGTTAGAGAAATAATTCTGTGGCAGTCACAGCAACTTGATATACTATTTGACCCACTGAGATAGAATGTATATGAAGACAAATGCTTCACAGAGGAACCAAACACAGCTGTCCGTGACTCACAAATGAACAAACTTTTATTGATACAAACTGTATGCATACACCGGACTGTGTGTTCTAGCAGGTTTCGAGAAGTAGAAGCTTTGCCCTTAACAATTGAATAATGTAGTTGGGGCAATAAGATGTGCATATCAAGGGTAACTAACAACACTGGACTTATATGATAATAGATGACAAGAAATATCTTAAGGGTAAGAAAGAATAATGAGAAGATGTGAGGTCATCCTTTCCCCCCAGGAGAACAGAGACTTGCAGTACAAATTATGCCAGAAAAATCTTTATGGAACTGGCTAATTTCATTTGAACTGGAGACGATTTCTGGGCTGCTGGGCTGCTGGGCTGCTGACCCCATTCTGGCTCTAAAGTTAGACTTTTTATGAAAAACAGCCTATCAACAAGACAGTAGAAAGCACATCTGGTCTGTCACAGGGTTCTACTGATGGAAGCAGGATGCTTGTCTAGAGTGTAACCTCATTCTCCTGAACCTATCCTTGTTGGAGACCGAAATGTGTACAGCAGGCAATTATCAGCTAAGAGAGTTTGAGGTACTGCAATCCTACAAGCAGTATTATATCACTGTAAAGTACTTCTTCAGTTCTATTACTCCAGAGACATATCTTATAATATTAAGAAAAAGTTATATAAATTTCCTTGCCCTGTCATCTTCTTGGGCAGTCACTAATGGGTTCGTAAAATGGCATCTGAACTGAGTAATGACAGACCTCTAACAGTTCAATCAGTAATTTCAAGTAATCTGTTTGGCATTGCCTCATGAAATGGCCCATTGAGAAACAGAGCAAACCACTGTCAAACACAGTGGTGACTGTGTGCTTCTCCCTGTGAGCTCTGAATATGTCCCCTAGGCCACCAGGCAGACATGCTGCAGCCCCACTGCCAGGTCTGTTTATAAAAACTACCCAAATCCTTGTTTTACATGCTCCACGTTGTCCTCCTATGTCTGGCTTTATACTGTGATGTCATCAATCAATGCCACACTGAATTCACCCAACTTTGTCAGCTCTGTGTTTACCTTCATCTTAAATGCTGTTAGTGTGGTCTTCTTACTGATAGGGAGCTGCTGGAACATATATAAACTGGACCTGTGGCCAGGACTACCAGTGCAGTGACATCCCATAATTGCCAGAGCTCTTTACTGCCATGGTCTGTGCAATGGCATTCTTTGCAACCCTATCTTGATTTTTTTCATGTTCTAGACAGAACTCAAGTGAACAACACTCAAACACTCAGGCTTCCAGCATGGGTCACTTTCTTTGTTACTTCATTTAACACCACTGGCCACTAGAAAGGTTCAGAGTATCTGTAGTTATTCATCATTGGAATCACCGTAGAATGCAGAACTTCCATAAAACTGTGGTAAAACTGTGATCTCTCTTCTTCAGAAAAGAAATGGTATAACATTAGCTAGGAGAAGAAAAGCATAATTGGATGTATATATCTTGCTTTTATCCAAATGTGGATAAACTTGTATTACTGGTTTCTGTATCTAAAATGTGGCATAAAGGACACATTTGATTTTGTATACTTGCCAAGGTCTGACTCCAGTCTTTCACCTGGTTGATGACCAATGGCTGAATTATTTTGAGGAAATGTTTGTGAGGACACCCAAGACGCTAATTTCATTGACATTGTTACCTCTGTGGGAAATTCTGATGGATAAAGGAAGCTTTAAATATACACTTGACATGTTTCTAATTCACCATCTTTTTTCTCCTCTCTTTGCTTAAGTCCTTAAGGAAAGAGGAATGTCTTTTTCAAAACAAAGCTTTTCTGTCATCCACAAAATAGTTTACAAAGGAAGCTGAAGTACAGTGTAGCATCTTGAAGCCCATCAAAGTACCAGCACAGACTCACCCTGTTTTTCACAGATATATTGTTCTACAGCCCTACGTTCTGCTATTCTGTACCCTAATTCCTGTAAACGGTCCCTTTCAGTAAAACTAGAAATTACCATTTGATTTTTCTCTCCATACCTTTTGTTCAAGTCTGTTAACCTTGTGAACTTATGTTTGTCTGATGTCCAGTTTGTCAGTTTCTAAGTCAAGTGAACTCAAAACTAATGTTCCAGAGAAGAGTTCCTTGTCATAATAGTAACTTTTAATTTTTTTTTTTTTGACTATCTTACTATTTTGGAGTCCTTTTGCTGGAACAATGAGAAACTACGTGGGCTTTTCTTCTTAAGAATGCATTTCCTATTGATCAGTTGTCTGTTCTCTCCACTTCTTGACCTTAGCTTTGAAACATCCTGTTCTTGACCTTAGATATGACCCAAACACATCGAATGATCAAGTAGCAGAACCAGTAAGGTATCACTGAAGTGGCATTTGCCAGCTGTTGTTAAAAGCATGCAGGAACAACCCTATCAAGGACACAGTTTTTATCTTTCCGTCCAGTGTTTGCTACAGTGTAAGAGATAGGGAGACCAGGATGTCCAAAGGAAGATGTCAAGCTGTGAAAAGGGTGTCAATATGGAACACACTTGAGTGAACTCCTTTCAGCATACGCAGATGCTCTGGCTAGTTCAGCCTCATATCTCTGCTCTGGGTATGGAAACTAGGGCTGAGAAGTAATTGAGGGAACCGTTGTGTCTTGCTGACAATTCTATAAATTTACTTGCATTCCTAACAAGCCAGCGGAAAACAGTGTTCTTAAAGACAAGAAATTGGCATTCTTATACATTGCCACATTGTCAGATTTCCCTTCTTCTCCGCAAAATTTGCTCTTGCATATTAAAATAGAAAAAAAAAGTAAAAAGAGTTTGAAGATCTTGGCATATTTCCCGAAGCAGAAAAATTACCGTTAGCCTAAGGTGAAAGAAAGTGTGAATGGTGCCTTAAAGGCAATTCAGGAAGTAGTCATTAATCAACAAATATTTATTAAGCACTATTTTCCAAATTGTGCTTGGGGCTGTGGTAGAATAATAAAAGATGTGTAAAACAGAATTCGTGCCCTCAAAGAATTTATGCTCTAATTGGGGAGAGAAGAAATAATAAGAGGCAGTTTAGAATAAATGTTAAATTGTATATTTTGGATCATCAGAACTGTAAGAAAGAAGCAGGTTGTAACTGAGACCTGGAGTAGTCAGAGAAGCCTTCACTAATGTGATAGGTCTTGAAAGGAGTCTTGAAAGATGGGTTAAATACTGTTAAAATGGCCCCCACATTAATTAATTTAGAGAATTAATGAATTCTGGTAGTGGGGAATGTGACCTAGGATACAGCACTATTGTCACCATTTCCTTTAATTACTAAGAGGAAGAATTAACCTATACCACGAAAGCATTTCAAATGCATGGCCACCTTTGAGACAATTTATAGGCAGGCCACTTAAGTAGCAGGGTTTTTGCTAATTGACCTCATTTCTCCTTTCCAATTTTTTTTTTCTTTCTGCAGGCATTGTAACCTTTAAGAATTTTGAACTATAACCTTGCTTTATGTTATGTGAAAATTCTCTTAAGCTTAGGTTGGAGGTGGGCCTGAGGACTCAGATTGAGAAGCTCTTCCATATCTTGTGATCTGGAGATGCTACATGACCTATAGCACCCTTGTGTAGGTCAACAAGACAGCCACCTCTTGTTTCCTAGGTGACAGTGAAATGGCATTGCACAATCTACAGTCTACCTTGCAGGGGGATCCAAACTGCCACTTCCTTTAAATCTCTTTTTATGCCCTGGGAAAACTTCTTTGCCATTACTCCACGTCATCTTGAATTAGGCTACAGATCACCAAAGAGAGCAGTTTTGTCCCTCCCACATTACCTCTCATTTGCCCTATAGTATCCATGCACAATAACTTGAGTCTTAGGGAAAGCCCTTCTGTTTGTTGTGTGCAGAGTGATATACATTTTAAAGCATTTTTGTGTTCTTTTTCCTATTCAATTCATATGCTGGTTCAATGAGATAAATAGCAAAAAGAAGTGGATTATAAAAAACCTATTTCCTCACACATAAAAATGTTTTTTCTTAAGAAATGCTTTTTAAAGCATTTTATAAATATTTTAAGAAATACTTTTTTCTTTATATAAAAGTCATATGTATAACTGTGAAATGATGTGTAAAACACATATAAGCCCACATATACTGGATTTAGAAATGAGAAAATAATATGAATGAAAGCTTTGAGCCTTCGAGAAGTTAAGACTTGCTCAAGGTCATATTCCTATGTATAAGACAAGACTGGGCTCAAGTTTAATTGCTTGAGGTGAAACCCTATGCCACTGGGCTAGTTCAGAACCTTACTAGAGAATGGTTTAAAAAGTAAAGTTTTTCAGATGCATCACCACCCTTGGTATTCAGGAGGGTATATAATTTTATCAACACAATACAAAGGTTAATGGGATTGCTTCCTTTCAACTCTATCATAGTGAATGCAGGCTTTATGGCAACATTAAAAAAAATGACCTCTCTCTGCTTTATGCTGATCATTAACTAAGATTATCTCACACTAGAGATTTACTACACTGAAAAGCACTGACATCACTAACTGCTATTAAGTGTATGATACTTAAACTCCATAAAGAGGAGCAAAATGCCTTTGTCAGCAATTTAGGGAAAGTAGATACAGCCAGAGACATTCATCCCACACAAAACAGAGTTGCTGCCTGCACGAATCTGTCTACCAGCTTTTGATACTCTCTGGTCATATCTACCTGATGAAAATCTCTGTCTAGAACAGATGGTCTGCTCTGTGTTTCTGCTCTTTGAAATAACTGAATGAGATCCTCAACAGTCTAGTCATTTCAATGGGCAGTGTGGAGTGATCAAAACTTTCCAGCTGCAAGAAAAACATAACAGAAACAACTGAATCAGGATATCTGGATACGGCTACAAAATGTAAATTTTCAAATGATTAATATTATCATGTCCCTAGGAACTAAAAAGCCTCTTGATGAAAGTGATGAAAGTGAAAGAGGAGAGTGAAAAAGTTGGTTTAAAGCTCAACATTCAGAAAACAAAGATCAAGGCATCCAGTCCCATCACTTCATGGGAAATAGATGGGGAAACAGTGGAAACAGTGTCAGACTTTATTTTTTTGGGCTCCAAAATCACTGCAGTTGGTGACTACAGCCATGAAATTAAAAGATGCTTAGTTTTTGGAAGAAAAGTTATGACCAACCTAGAGAGCATATTCAAAAGCAGAGACATTACTTTGCCGACTAAGGTCTGTCTAGTCAAGGCTATAATTTTTCCAGTCGTCATGTATGGATGTGAGAGTTGGACTGTGAAGAAGGCTGAGTGCTGAAGAATTGATGCTTTTGAACTGTGGAGTTGGAGAAAGCTCTTGAGAGTCCCTTGGGCTGAAAGAAGATCCACCCAGTCCATTCTGAAGGAGATCAACCCTGGGATTTCTTTGGAAAGAATGATGCTAGGGCTGAAACTCCAGTACTTTGGCCACCTCATGCAAAGAGTTGACTCATTGGAAAAGACTCTGATGCTGGGAGGGATTGGGGGCAGGAGGAGAAGGGGATGACCAAGATGAGATGGCTGGATGGCATCACGGACTTGATGGATGTGAATCTGAGTGAACTCTGGGAGTTGGTGATGAACAGGGAGGCCTGGTGTGCTGCGATTCATAGGGTGGCAAAGATTCAGACACGACTGAGTGACTGAACTGAACTAAAGGAATCAAACTTTGTTTCCAATAAGGAAGTATTAAAAAAGAATGGGTTGCATCAGAAAGAATAAAATATATAAAAATAGACTTAACTGAGGGAGATGAAAGGCCTGTACTGAAAACTGAGAAACACTGATGAAAAAAACTGAAGATAACTCAAAGAAATGGAAAGGTAGCCTGTACTCTTGGATTGGAAGAATTAATATTGTTAAAATGATCAAAGTACCTAAGGCAATCTTCAGATTTAATGCAATCCCTATCAGAATATCCATGACAATTTTCACAGAACTAGAAAAAATAATCCTAAAATTTATATGAAACCAAAAAGACCCAGAATAGGAAAAGATATCTTAAGAAAAAAATCCAAAGTTATAGCTATCATGCTTTGAGACTTTATACTACAAAGCTTCAGTAGCCAAAAATGCATGGTTTTTGCATTTAAGTAGACACATAGATAAACTGATCAGAATAGAGTCCAGAAATAAACCCATAAACTTATGGTCAATTAATCTATGACAGAAGAAGCAAGGGTAGACAATGGCAAAAAGACAATCTCTCCAACAAGTGGTGCTTGGAAAATTGGACAGCTAAACACAAAACAATAATCCTAGAACATTACCTCTTACCGTATACACATATCGATTCAAAATGGATTAAAGATTTAACTATAAAACTTAAATGGAAAACTACTAGAAGAGGACATATGTGATTTAACATACATTGTAATATATTCTTTTTAAAATATCTGAATCCTAAGGGAAAAAAATAAAAGCAAAAATAAGCAAATGATATGTAATTAAACTTAGAAACTTTTGTACTGCAAAGGAGATCATAAATAAAAATATCTCATAGAGTGGAAGAAAATATTTGCAAATAGTATGATCAACAGGGGTTAATACTCAAAATATATAAACAATTCATACTACTCAATATAAAAAACCTAAACAACCCAATCAAGAAATACCAGAAGGCTGAATAGACATTTTTCCAAAGAAGACATACAGATGGCTAACATGCACATGAAAAGATGCTCAGAGTTTCTAATTATTAGAGAAATGCAAATCAAAATGAGATACCTCACACGTTTCAGAGTGACCATCTTCAGAAAGTCTGCAAACAACAAATGTTGGGGATGTGGAGAAAAGGGAACTCTTATACACCATTGGTGGGAATGTAAATTGGTGCAAATACTATGGAAAATGGTATGAAGATTCCTCAAAAAACAAAAAATAAACTACAATATGACCCAGCAATTCCACTCCTCATTATATAGCTGGATAAAAACAAAAACCCTACTTCAAGAAGATACCTGAACCCAAATTTTCATAGCAGCACTCTATACAATAACCAAGATATGGAAGCAACCCAAATACCCATCAGTAAATGAATGAATAAAAAAAGTGTGCTATATGTACACAATGAAATATTATTCAGCCATAATAAGAATGAAATTCTGCGATTTGCAGCAACATGAATTGACCTATAGAATATTATGCTTAGTGAAATGTCAGACAAATACTCTATTCTATCATTTGTATGCATAATTTAACAAATAATGCAAATGAATGTATATGCAAAACAAACTGATGGTTACCAAAGAGGAGAGGGAAAGAAAGATGGCAAATTAGGGTTATGGGATTAAGAGATACAAACTACTACACAAAAAGAGATATAATGTATTACACAAGGAATTACAGTCATTATTCTATAATAATTTTTAATGAAATATAATTTATAAAATGCTAAGTCAGAATGCTGTATATCTGAAACTAATGTAACATTGTAAATCAACTGTTCTTCAATAAAAATAAAATGTAATAATTAAAGAGAAAGAATGAGATAGGTAAGGCAATTTTCACATGAATTTTCTTAGGATTCTTGTAGGAGTCATTTTTCCAACAGTATGCAATCAATGTTAATTCAGAGAATATTTATTTAGTGCCTGTTATTTCTGAGACATCAATGTAGGCTCTGGAGACAGTGATGAAATAAACAGCTGGTCTCAAAAAAGTCTCCATCCTAGTAAAAAAGACAAACATTTAAGCAATTGGAATAGGTGTTTTGGGGGTGGATATTTTGGAGACCTGATTCTGAATGGCTCATAAACCCACTGTGGAGTGGGGAGCAGTGTTATAGCAAAGTGAATTTTCTAGAATAGTCTTTCTGAAGCTTATACTTGGAGTCCCAGTAAAATGTCATGTATATGGGCTCCTTTTCCCTCACAAACAACCCATAGGTAGTAAAATGAAGAGCTCAACCTTTAGTTCTATGAAGATGGTGGAGGCTGCCATAGCATAGTGGGCATTCTGGCCATTTACTAGGAAAGTAAACACCTGTTTTATTTATTTATTTTTAAATCAGTGTGAAAGAAAGTGAAAGTGCTAGTTACTCAGTTGTCTGACTTTTTGCCACCCTGTGAAGCTGCCAAGCTCCTCCATCCATGGAATTCTGCAAGCAAGAATACTGGAGTAGGTTGCCATTCCCTCCTCCAGGGGGCCTGGATCATACCTGGGTCTCCTGCATTTCAGGCAGATTCTTTACTGTCTGAGCAATCGTAGAAGCAGACACTAATAAAATAAGACTTTCACATATCAAAGTTACCCATTTGATTAAATATTTTATTGAAAACACTCATTTTAATTTTGTTTAATTTCATACCCAAAGTCATTTAAATAGAAAGAAGGCACAGTATCATGAAATTTCAGAACACTAGGAGTTAATACATTACTTTTAAAAGTTGTAAGAGCAGTGCAAAGAACATTTATATTGTCTTTTATAGGACTCAGTTTTTAACATTTTATCACATTTGCTCCAGTTCCATCTCTATATTCTATCTATAGACATTGCTCTTTGTATACCCAAAAGTATATGTTATCATTCAAAACTTGCTCAAGACTGAGAGCTGCAAAGTAATTTGAAGCAGGAAAGTTTAATATAAAGAATTATTAACTACAGCTGGAGATTGTAGAAATGAGCTAATAAAAAGTGAAGAGAACTCTAAATAATATAGGAATAGCAGAGATAAGAAGCAGCCACTAACTTTAGGGATGAAGAAGTGCCTAAAAAGGAATTTTTCTAGGGCTGGAATTCAAACTTTGTTGAAGAAAGCACAGCTGTAGTTTGTTGAATGGCAGAGAAATTCTTGTGGTGCTGTGCTGGCAGAACTTGCTGGAGATCTACCCTCTAATGAGTCAGGGAAAGCTGTTCACAAGTAGCTGTATACCTGGGGGTGATTGCAGGTGGATGTTATGGTCACTTGGCTCGTTTGGCCGCCATGCACTGCTGGGGAAACTGCAGGAACTGAACCCTGGAGAAGCTGCCTGGGCCATAGGAGCTAGGTGAGAAGGTTGCTCCATGTGCTGGAGGAGCCAGGCACTGGGGAAGCCACCTGCTCTACCAAAACCTGTCAAGTGAACACATTGGATTCAGGAAGCAAAACCCCTTCCTCCTCCAATAGCTCTCCAATATCTCCAGCTCCCTTTACTGATAAAGCTTTTTGTCAAGTGGCAAAAAGCTTAAAAAGTCCAGGTCCATTTTTGTAGAGCAGGCAATAAAATATGAATTTGGAGTTGAGAGAGACAAGACACTGATAAATCATTTTTATCATCTCAATCATATGAGAACCAGTTACATAATGCTACAGCATGTCTGAGTACTCTAATATATGTTCCCCCTATACTTTCTTACACAACCACAATACAACTTTCTAAATTAAATCAGCATTGATGCCAGATTGTCCCAATAAAAGCCCTTTCTCTTCTAATCCAGTGTAAATATGGGATAACATTTGGCATTCAGATGTCATTTTCTTTCATGTCCTGTAATCTGGAATAGTTTCTTAATTTTTTATACTGATAATGACCTTGAAAGTCTTACAAATTACAAGCATTTTATTCTGTAGAATGTCCTTCAGCTGAGGCCTCATGACAGGGCTCAGGATATGTAAAGTGGGCATGACTCCATAGAAACGACGGTTACAGTGTGCCATATTCATATGTCTATGACATGCACCTGCTCTTCCACTGCTGATATTAAACTTGATCATATAATGAAGGTGATGCTTCCGTGTTTGTTCACCATAAAGTCACCATTTTTTTTCACCTCTGCAACTGGTGTGCGTATCATGAGAAAATACAGACATACCTCAGTGATAATGAAGATTTAATTCCAGACCACTTCAATAATGTGAATTTTTTGGTTTCCCAGTGCAAACAAAAGTTATGCTTATGCTATACTGTAGTCTATTAAGGGTGCAATTAGCATTGCCTCTCAGAGAAGGCGATGGCACCCCACTCCAGTGCTCTTGCCTGGAAAATCCCATGGATTGAG
The DNA here is from genome assembly GCA_006410735.1 of Raphicerus campestris. Lineage (NCBI taxonomy): Eukaryota > Metazoa > Chordata > Mammalia > Artiodactyla > Bovidae > Raphicerus > Raphicerus campestris. Next base: position 1,277,609 of record SJYW01003154.1, on the reverse strand, counting down.
AAGCCTGGTAGGCTGCAGTCCATGGGGTCTCGAAGAGTCGGACATGACTGAGTGACTTCAGTTTTACTTTTCACTTTCATGCATTGGAGAAGGAAATGGCAACCCACTCCAGTGTTCTTGCCTGGAGAATCCCAGGGACGGGGGAGCCTGGTGGGCTGCCGTCTCTGGGGTCACACAGAGTCGAACATGACTGAAGCAACTTAGCAGCAGCAGCAGCACTGCATCTGAAAAACAATGTACATAGCTTTAACTAAAACTATTTAATTGCTAAACATGCTAACTATCATGCTGGTGGAAGGTCTTGCCTTGATGCTGATGGCTACAAGCCATCAGGGTGTTGCTGCTGAAGGATGGGGGTGTGTGGCAATTTCTTAAAATAAGACTTCACTGAAGTTTGCTGCATTGATTGATTCTTCTTATGAACAACTTCTCTGTCGCATGTAATGCTGTTTAAGAGCATTTTATCCACAATAGAACAATAGAAAATTGGAGTCATATATTCCCTAGTTCTATCTTCTGATAGTGCAAACAAGTAAACACACTCCAGTAGCAATAAACACACTTAGAACCAATTGTCCTGAATGATGAGGATTAATAGCCCAGTTAATAATATTTGCTAATGTTTTAATACTTTGAATAAATACTCCCTCCTTAAATATTTTTGCTCCTATGTCTTTGTCACTCATTGAAGCACTAATCCTTCATCCTTTTTGTTTATTTCAAGGTAAGATATTGATATCTTTTCTAAAACCTGGGCTTTTCAACTCTGTGTCCTCTTTTCTTTTTTAAATATAAATTTATTTATTGTAATTGGAGGTTAATTACTTTACAATATTGTATTGGTTTTGCTGGTCTTATTCTTTGTCTTTCCTAAGCAGTTTATTTCCATGGTCACATCCTAGATCTTGTCATTGTCAGTAATTTTAACACTTCCACAATCTCAGTGTGATGTATTTCATTCTTCGACCACTACTTCTATCTTTCTAGCCCCACCCTCCATCTTTAGATGCTTCAAGTCTTACAAGTATTAATCCTAGTTAGGATATGTAATCCATTGATGTGAATATACTCTTGATTTTTCCCTGCCCACCTCTCCTTTGTAATCTTACGTTCCTACCCAGCTTAAGTTCTCTGGTTAATTATTATGATCACTCCCTTAAATATACCTTCAGCTCCCTTGCACTTGTCGTTACTGAATTTCTTTGGCTAAACCACAACTCTCAATAGTTCAACCCTTATTATATACTGTGCTTACCCACTTGTAGTTGAAATGGCTGGAGAAAAACACAACTAAGTTGACTGATCTCATTTGAAAGTCATAATCTTCAAACTCAAATGGACCCCTAGTGCTATCTGGAGCTCATATTTTTTATCCATTCATTTTTAGATATTTTAGAACATTATTTAATGCCTTTTTCTCTCTCCTGAAATCTTGAATGCTTTTATATTCTCGAATATCTTTATCTCCTCTTTATCCATGGCTTTGCTTCTTATTTCACTGTGAAAAAATTATGTAACCTATTTCTATCACATCTACATCCCTGCTGACACCTGTGCCTGTGGCTCTCACTTCGCTGAACTGCCTCTGTTCCTCTGTAAGACCATCCCCTCCATCTGTCCATTAGATTTCATCCTATGCTGTCTATTCAAGGATATGCTGTTATTTCTCCATCGGTTAAAAAGAAATCAGAACAAGCAAAACAAAATTCGATTGGTGACCCTCTTTGTCCCTCTTTCCAGATATCACTCCAATTTATTTCTTCCCCTTGAGATTAAACTCTGTGAAGTGTTTGTGTAGCTACTGTCTCTAATTTCATGTTTCTCATTTTCTCCTTGATCAAAAATTCACAGTCTGCTTTTTTTTTGCTTTAGATCTTTTTAATAATTCACATTTCTTAGCTCTATACTTTGCTTTATTTATCTCTTAAGTGCCAATCCCTGTCTCTTCTAAAATATAATATATTCTATTTATCTTTTAAAATGTGTGTCTTTCCTATAAGACTTTACGTTCACTGAGGACAAGGACTTCAATAAACACTAGCTATAAATAAATGAGACAGAGTGGAGATGTTTGTGTAATTATACATTTCAGTTGTTAGGTGACTGCAATCTGGGGACCTGATCTAACACAGCCATGTGAGGGATTTCTATCAGCAAAAGGACCAGCACAGAAGATCAATGTGAGTCATTCTTGTAATGCCCACACTGGTGCACTTGAACCCACATCCTGAAACACCTCACCTCCAATGTCCCAGCTGCTTGACTTTGTAGATTTCTATTAGCACTGTGGACTTGAGTTTTCCATGTCATTATCTTTTATTAACTACCTAAATATTGCAAATTAAATCTGCACAACCTGGCACCCCAAACTGTTTTGTCTATTATTTTTCTTTTAAAACTAGTTGGGATGGCACAGTTGACTGGGGCTCACAATCACCCATAAATCATGCAAAGTCCTTTTTCCACACTTGATATGGCAAGGCAGTTGAGTGTCCTGAATTGCATTTTATAGCTGAGAATAGACCTTACTGTCTTCTATTCATATTGTGCTCCAAGGGACGCACATCCTCGTTTCTCTACTGCCCATTTCCTCCCCCATCCCCGCTTTCTTTATCTTCCCCTTCTCTCCCATTTTCTCCTGCCTTATTGAACCCTTTCCTTCGGTACATTGGTTGCTTCTTGGCAGTGGCATATTTGTTGACTTGCTCTTTTGGTGACATCTTCTTCTAATAAGGAAATCTGTCTCATGGTGTCTCCTTGCCTAAGGGTGTGCTTACTTAAAGTGTAAAATGTCAAACTCTACCAAGGATGACAATAACCCTCTGGGTGAAGAAGAATCAGCTGCTGTATTATTAACCATTCAAAAAGTAGACAGGAAATATCAGCCGCCTCAAAGAAGAAAACACTGGAACTAGGTAGATTCTGCACCGTCTTCCTTTTTGTCCCTCCCTATCATCTTGTGCAAAGGCCTAAACTATCACCTTGTTGCTCCCCACGATTTCAAAGGTCAACAGTAAAAAAGTCAGGAGTAAGAAAATTCCACCTAGAAACAAGTGCATTGGCCCTAATAGCAGTTGGAGCTTGAATTTACCCAGTGAGTCACATTGATATTCTAAGGAAACATGGGAAATATTTCTTTGTTGTGAGCTGAGACTATCTAGATTAGTGTCACAAACTGTGATACGGATTAGGGCATGAGGGAATAAGTAGGTGGCTACATTGTGACCCTTACTATTGCTTGACTGGCAGAGCTAGAATTCCCGATTGTCCTGATTTAATGTCCCTTAAAAATGACAGTAGTCTGACCTTCATAAGTCTGCAGAGAATGGTAGTCTGAAGTTTAACAGGAAAGAAAACTGGGTCTAATGAATAACACCCTACATGAGCATGATCTTTCTGGATGGTTACACAAGCATGAAGAAATGGAGAGAGGGTGTTTTATGTTGGTTTGTCTATAACCAACCAAATAGTGATCACAGGTTTATTCCATTGTGAGGTATTCTGTCTGCCAATATCTCTCTATCTGACATACACACACCTGTACATACCAACATTCGTTATACAGACTATCAAAACACTTGAAAACACCCTACAGAATGTTAGTTTTGCTCCCCAAATCCCACATCTGTGGACCTGGAAGCAGAATATCTTTTGTGCAGATCCCTTGTAGCTAATAATACTTTCCTTCTTGTTCTAGCTAAACCACGGGTTTCTGATTATCTTGGCATAGTGCCAGAAGCATCATCATAACTTGAATTTTCCCAGTGAGGAATTATATTGAAATTAAAAATTTTAAAAGAGGTTTTATTTTTCATGACCATTTTGTGCTTTAATATGTACATTTTATTTATTTATTTTTGTTTGTAATAGTATTTAGATTCTTTCAAAGGAACCAGCTAACATAAAAATATAGTTTAAGATCCAGACTTTTTAACTTTCAATCTGAAATCTCATGAGCCAGTTCAAAGCTAATGGGATAAATCTGATTGATAGTTGATCTGGTCTACATATAGAGATTCAGCTGAATTTTAATTCTTAATAGGCAATCAAAAGTCAAGCCTTGGAGGAGATTTGAGAGTTTATGTAGTTAACTGCTTTTATGCAGAACTGTACCTGAGCCGTTTAAGCTACAGTCTTCAATGAGAGGGTTGCTTCTACTTGACAAACCCTATTCTAGTGTTTTATACATATAGTCTGATTTTACTTTCATGACAACTGTATAAAATAGAGACTAGTATATTAAGTTTGTAGAAGAAACAGAGTTTCCAAGAAAATAGATAACTTGACATAAGCAGAAGAGCAAAGTTCAATGATTTCTAAAGCCCGTCATAGAAGAAATCCTTATTATATTTTATAATAAATAAATATTTTTCCAATATGAGTGAATAGATTTTTCTCTGTACTTTTGCCTAAGTATACACACACACACACACACACACACACACACACACACNTGATATTCTAAGGAAACATGGGAAATATTTCTTTGTTGTGAGCTGAGACTATCTAGATTAGTGTCACAAACTGTGATACGGATTAGGGCATGAGGGAATAAGTAGGTGGCTACATTGTGACCCTTACTATTGTTTGACTGGCAGAGCTAGAATTCCCGATTGTCCTGATTTAATGTCCCTTAAAAATGACAGTAGTCTGACCTTCATAAGTCTGCAGAGAATGGTAGTCTGAAGTTTAACAGGAAAGAAAACTGGGTCTAATGAATAACACCCTACATGAGCATGATCTTTCTGGATGGTTACACAAGCATGAAGAAATGGAGAGAGGGTGTTTTATGTTGGTTTGTCTATAACCAACCAAATAGTGATCACAGGTTTATTCCATTGTGAGGTATTCTGTCTGCCAATATCTCTCTATCTGACATACACACACCTGTACATACCAACATTCGTTATACAGACTATCAAAACACTTGAAAACACCCTACAGAATGTTAGTTTTGCTCCCCAAATCCCACATCTGTGGACCTGGAAGCAGAATATCTTTTGTGCAGATCCCTTGTAGCTAATAATACTTTCCTTCTTGTTCTAGCTAAACCATGGGTTTCTGATTATCTTGGCATAGTGCCAGAAGCATCATCATAACTTGAATTTTCCCAGTGAGGAATTATATTGAAATTAAAAATTTTAAAAGAGGTTTTATTTTTCATGACCATTTTGTGCTTTAATATGTACATTTTATTTATTTATTTTTGTTTGTAATAGTATTTAGATTCTTTCAAAGGAACCAGCTAACATAAAAATATAGTTTAAGATCCAGACTTTTTAACTTTCAATCTGAAATCTCATGAGCCAGTTCAAAGCTAATGGGATAAATCTGATTGATAGTTGATCTGGTCTACATATAGAGATTCAGCTGAATTTTAATTCTTAATAGGCAATCAAAAGTCAAGCCTTGGAGGAGATTTGAGAGTTTATGTAGTTAACTGCTTTTATGCAGAACTGTACCTGAGCCGTTTAAGCTACAGTCTTCAATGAGAGGGTTGCTTCTACTTGACAAACCCTATTCTAGTGTTTTATACATATAGTCTGATTTTACTTTCATGACAACTGTATAAAATAGAGACTAGTATATTAAGTTTGTAGAAGAAACAGAGTTTCCAAGAAAATAGATAACTTGACATAAGCAGAAGAGCAAAGTTCAATGATTTCTAAAGCCCGTCATAGAAGAAATCCTTATTATATTTTATAATAAATAAATATTTTTCCAATATGAGTGAATAGATTTTTCTCTGTACTTTTGCCTGAGTATACACACACACACACACACACACACACACACACACACACACACACACACGGCTTTCCCTTTAATTTCAATATGCAAAATTTTGTCTTGTATTTGAACTTTTTAAAATACGAAAATCATATTCAGGATAAACTGATGACAAAAAACCCTTTGAAACTCTGAGATGTGGCATATTTTCATGCAAAAATATGTTTACTACATATATTTTGTGAACTCTTAATGTAATTTTGAAATTTGTTGTAAAATTGTTATCGTACAAAATGTAATCCAGGTTTATGAACTCCGAAGAATTATGGTTCTATCTTAAACTAGAATGAGCACCCAAATATCAGTGAGATTTAAAAAATTCAACAAGTACTGTGTGCATAATAGAAGCCAAACACATACCCAGCCCTAGATTCCAGTTCTGAGTAAGAAAGATAATACCCTTGCTACTAGAGGGGTCTCACACATTTTGAAAACTACAACTGATATATATGCATTTTTAAATCTCAAAAACAAAATTCACTAAAGGGAATGATCTAGCAATATTTCTTTTTCTTTCTGATAAATAAGGTTTTAATGACATTTAATCTTAGAATGACTATAGCCTGGGTTCATCTGTTTTTTACATTAAATTAATTACTTATACAGGATAGAAAATCCATGACTAGTCAGCTGGCCATTTGTATTTATGTAAAAAATCTGTAATAAGTCCAAATCATTCAGTTGTTTTGCTCTTTTCTTCATTTACTATTTTGCAAATGATTCAAAATGGTATATAGTATCAATTCAGTTCAGTTCAGTTCAGTCACTCAGTTGTGTCCAACTCTTTGCAACCCCGTGAATCGCAGCACACCAGGCCTCCCTGTTCATCACCATCTTTCGGAGTTCACTCAGACTCACGTCCATCGAGTCCGTGANGACTGCAAGGAGATCCAACCAGTCCATTCTGAAGGAGATCCAACCAGTCCATTCTGAAGGAGATCAACCCTAGGATTTCTTTGGAAGGAATGATGCTAAAGCTGAAACTCCAGTACTTTGGCCACCTCATGCGAAGAGTTGACTCATTGGAAAGACCCTGATGCTGGGAGGGATTGGGGACAGGAGGAGAAGGGGACGACCGAGGATGGGATGGCTGGATGGCATCACTGATTCGATGGACGTGAGTCTGTGTAAACTCTGGGTGTTGGTGATGAACAGGGAGGCCTGGCGTGCTGCGATTTATGGNATGCTGGGAGGGATTGGGGACAGGAGGAGAAGGGGACGACCGAGGATGGGATGGCTGGATGGCATCACTGATTCGATGGACGTGAGTCTGTGTGAACTCTGGGAGTTGGTGATGAACAGGGAGGCCTGGCGTGCTGCGATTTATCGGTGGCAAAAAGTCAGACACGACTGAGCGACTGAACTGAAGGCTAGCATAATTCAACACTGGTGTTTGGAGGGTATCTTTCCTGATGATTCAGAGACCTAGGCTTCTTCTGCTATGTGGTTCCACCATCTTCTCCAGGGCTTTGAGGTCTTCTACATGCAGCTAAGAGAAATGTAAATCATGAGGCAAAGCCTCGCTTGGTCTTAACCACCTCAAGCCTGAAGTGCTACCAGTCACAACTGGTAAGAACTAGCTCATGGTGGGAAAAGTAGCTTTTCTGGATAGAAGGCTGTTTTGCAAAAATAATGTTACATTAAGGAAGGCAAACACAAATTTTGGCTGGAAAGCTGGCTGTCTCTGCCAGAGTTGTCATGGTGGTATCACCCTGGGTCTTGGCTCTAACAGTGGGGATTCAGTGGGAATTATTGGGAGAATTACATGAAAAGTAATCTCTATAAAGCACAAAGTAAGAGTTCAGAAAATGTTGAATGATATTCTTGCCCTCTCTATCACATCTATTGAAAATATTGGAAGGTAAGTGCAAAATGCTAATGGTGGTGGTATTAAGTAACTCTTGTTCCTTTTTCTGTCTGCCAAATTCTCTCTATTGTGGTCTGGTAGCTTTTCTCATAAATATTAATTCATATGAATATCTGAATATAGGGTGTTCAAAAATTTTATAATTGCTATAGTTAATCAATATTTATGTAATGTTTACTATGTGATGGACATTCTTTCAAGCACTTTACAAATCTGTCTGAAATAAAGACTGTGGAGAAGATAGCAGGTTGCAGTTTATAAAGTCCATGGGAGTAAAGTTGGCTGCAGAAGATCATTAATAATACTTGTATCAATGAGATTTCCAGTGTATCGTTTTCAATATGCAAAAACCCAAAACTAGAACATGGTCAGATTGATGGCTCAAGTTTTTTCTGCCGGAATGCCTAAGGAGTTTGTTTGGTCCAACTCAAAAAAATATTACTCCTGGAAATAGGAGTATATATTTTTACTTTGACTTTTTATAGATGAGAGAACTGAAGTTCAGAGAGAAAGGAACTTGCTTTCATTCACACCCCTGGGTTGCTTGTGGTATTCGTGATGCTAGTGGTCAGGAACACTGACACAGCATGGAGCCCTGAGAAGCATTTTTATGGCTAAAGGGCAGCATCATCAATGCNCAAAACTAGAACATGGTCAGATTGATGGCTCAAGTTTTTTCTGCCGGAATGCCTAAGGAGTTTGTTTGGTCCAACTCAAAAGAATATTACTCCTGGAAATAGGAGTATATAGTTTTACTTTGACTTTTTATAGATGAGAAAACTGAAGTTCAGAGAGAAAGGAACTTGCTTTCATTCACACCCCTGGGTTGCTTGTGGTATTCATGATGCTAGTGGTCAGGAACACTGACACAGCATGGAGCCCTGAGAAGCATTTTTATGGCTAAAGGGCAGCGTCATCAATGCATTCAGTGATTAGGGGATCGGGGAGCAAGTCTGCGTAACAGCACATTGGGGAGGAATAGAAAGGGAGATGAAGGAATTCAAGACATCTCATTGATTTGTGAACTTCACTTAAGGTTGACAATATTTTTTAAAAAACTTCTTAAATAGTGGTAAGAAATAGATTGCAAAATGCAAGTATTTATACCAGCCTGAAGAATACTACTGGAGGGTTCATTCATTTGATAAACATACTCTGTATTCAGAGAGTAAGTTTACAAAATGAATAAAATTCAATCTCTTCCATAGAGCAGCTCAGAACTTTGTTGGGGAAAGAAGAAAGTGTAATTACAACATATATTGTTACAAGCTGAAATAGATGGATACTTGAAATGTACTTTAAAATATGAAAGAGACTCTTCTATGGGAAGTAAACTTTTAAAGGTGTAGAGAAGTAAAAAGAAAAGTTCTCCAAAATAAAAGTAGCTTTCTTCTTTAAGTTTATTCAGAATGGATTACCAATATCGAGTTGATTTTGTAATTATATGTCAAGAATATTCTATACATATGTATCCTGAGGGCAAGGATGCAATTGGAACATTCAAAATCTTCAAAATCAAGGTAGCTGTGTTTTAGGGAATGCTCATTCAAATGATGATACAACTAATATTTATTGAATACACTTATGTACCAACTAAGTCCCCGTATTCACTCCACTGGGCACCAAGATGGCTTTTCACTAGAGAACATTATGGTAAGAAACACTAAAACTGCTCTCTCAACAAAAGGATTTATTCATGAGGTATTTTAAGCTTATTAGAAAGGATTATTAATAGTTCTAGTGTTGTCTAGTATTTTTAGTTCTGAAATATAAAGGCGTAACTATTGATGACTAGCCAACTATTTCAGAACATTTGCCCCTCCTGTACCTCTTTTTCTCTTGGTCAGTTCCTCTCACATGACAAATTAACCTTCTAGAACTCATTATATAATATCTCCAATGAATACAAAGACCTTTTGTGAGTGTGAGTGGATGTATGTGTGTGTGTGTGGGGGGTGTGGGGGGTGTTTTCCTGGCTAACACAAGTCAGGATCTGTTTAAATCCCTGGCTTTGTGCTCAAATGTCACCCTGCCAGAATTCATTACATCCTGTTTATTAATTTATTAAAATATATTTATACAGAACAGGCTTTATGAGATGGAGTAAAAAATAACATTATGAGAGGCATCCTCCAGATGGAATGGCTTGTCTCCGATGGCAACCAGGAATGCAAACCCAGCATTAGCTGTCAATGCCACTGGAAGGGTCAGATGATACAAGAATTCAGTAATTAAAGGTAAGAGCTCAAAGGAACTAATTCGGGGGCTGATTATGGGGAAAGTGCTTTATTTTCTAGACCACTATAAAATTACAAATAATACTTGTGCTTTTTGATACACAAAACACACACATGGGGACATGATGTGAAGTGCTAAGGCAGCTCTTAAGATTCAACTAATGCTCACTGACCTTCTACCAACACCAAGCACTGGACTAGGTGCTTCCATTATCTTTTCAATTCAACTAACTCTACGACACCAGAACATTTACCTCACCCCCTTAACCTTGGGTTCCTTTCTTGTTTTCCAAATGGGGTTAAACACACCTGCCCAATCATTCAAAGTAACTGTGCAGCTGAAATAAAGAATGAGAACTTATTCTGAAAAAAAAAAAATTAAGAATGACGTAGAATAAAGTATCATTGCTAGATGGCTTTTCCAAGCATCTTCTCGGAGACATCTTTCTTCAAGAACTAGGTTATTTGTATAGGGCTCAGTCCTGACGTTTAAATAGGTTTAGTCCTTGAGTACAAAAGCTGGGGAGTGTGTCAGTGATTGGTGAGATAAGCACATTATTTTAAGACATTATAAAGTAGGCTCAGTGGGTAAAAAATCTGCCTGCAATGTAGGAGACACAGGAGATGCAGATTTAATCCCTGAGTCAAGAAGATCCCCTGGAGAAATAAATGACTATCCACTTCAGTATACTTGTCTGAGAAATCCCATGGACAGAAGAGTTTGGCAGGCTACAGTCCAAAATAGCAGAAAAGAGTTGGACATGACTAGGTGGCTCAGACGGTAAAGCGTCTGTCTACCACACGGGAGACCTGGGTTCGATCCCTGGGTTGGGAAGATCCCCTGGAGAAGGAAATGGCAATCCACTCCAGGATTATTGCCTGGAAAATCCCATGGACAGAGGAACCTGGTAGGCTACAGCCCATGGGGTGGCAAAGAGTCGGACACGACTGAGCGACTTCACTTTCACTTTCAAGCGACTAAGCACACGTGTGAGTTTACTTCAGAAGAAATAAATATATGAGTATTATATACTATGGGGAATCCTTCGAGGGCAGTGCTACAAAATTAGAAAGAGAATGATCCAAAAAAAGGAAAAAAATCTGAAAAATAAACCAAAAGATAAAAACAACAATGAGAAAACAGTGATAGGAAACAAGAAATAGAAAGTAATTAAGATCAGGACTTATTTATTTTGTCTTCCAGCAAATGTAGAAATGAAAGCAAAATATTGTAGAACCTAAAATAGTGTTGAGAACATATTTACTGAGTGAAATATCTAAACAAGTTAGAGGGAAGTTAGTTCTATAGAATATTGAATAAAAATTACTTATCCATTCTGGTCCTCTCACCTAAATGGAAATCAATATGAAAAATCAAATTTCATTTACTTAAGTTCTCTTTAAACCTGCTTTTCAGGAACATGTCTATTTCAGAGTATGAAGCAAAGCTATTTGTGATAAGCTGACTTTTGCCTGTTCAATGATACTAGAAATGATTTTGATTTGTAATCATTGGTCCAACTCCAGTTTGTGGGTTGTGTTTAATCTAAAATTAATCCTTTAAAAATATTAGGCAGTAATTCATAATGGTATGATGCATGGCTATCAGAACTGGTCTTATCTGGTTGATTTTCCATCCCTGGGCCTGTAGAGATGTTTTTTAAAAAGGCAGAAAAAATATCTGCAATTTGAATATTACTCATCTATAAGTTGAGCCGGAGATTACCTGGAAGATATTTCCATCTGACTTCCATTAATGATATATTTCAAAATTTAGGTGTTGAAAGAGATTTTATGGATTGTCTATCCTTCTGTCTTATTAAATAGGTAAGAGAACAGGCTCACAGAAGTACAGCTCACCACCCTCAGTGTTGAGGACAGATTCTGGGCTTGAACTCCTAGCCTGTGTTTTTCCCTCTAAAAAATGGGCANCCTGGAAGATATTTCCATCTGACTTCCATTAATGATATATTTCAAAATTTGGGTGTTGAAAGAGATTTTATGGATTGTCTATCCTTCTGTCTTATTAAATAGGTAAGAGAACAGGGTCACAGAAGTACAGCTCACCACCCTCAGTGTTGAGGACAGATTCTGGGCCTGAACTCCTAGCCTGTGTTTTTCCCTCTAAAAAATGGGCTATATCTGTAGAAAGCAACCTCTTAGAAATGTTGGGAAAATAAAATCAATTTTCCAAACTTACTCAGAAATAAATCGATGTATTTTCAGATTAAATCTGAATACTTGTTGGGATTTTAACCTAATTATTCTATGATTTGGAAGTGAGGGAACAGTCCTAGCTAGCAAAAGAAATGTTTACAGATTTAAACTTGATGAGAATTTTATGTTTAGGGGAATTTTGGTGTGAAAGAAAAAAAAATGAGGCAACTTATTTTAAGTGCAGTATAAGAGATAGTTGTTTTATTTAATCTACTTTCTCTTCTGTATGCTCCCAAATTTAAGTATCTTGTGGCAGACAGTCCTCGGCAAATAATCCAGGCCAAGGAAACTAAGTACCCATGTGCTTCGGCCATCCTTCTTTTGCCTTGCTTCAACACCCTTAGAGGGTATCTGTTTTACAAGATGATATAAGACTACTCGACTCACATGGAGCTTTACATGAGCAAGAAGTAAGCTTTTGCTACATTTCTCCATTCAGATGGGCACTTGGTATTAACTGTTCATTTTACAGTGATCACTGTGACTTCCTGGGCCTCTTTTCCTTTCATTATCTGAGTCTCAGTTAGAATTCCACTGATATATCTTAGTCTTCCTAGGGATCAAAGAGCATCTTGGGAAGGTGAAAGAGGAGAGTGAAAAAGATGACTTAAAAGTCAACAGTCAAAAATAAAGATCATAATACCCAGTCCCATCACTTAATAACAAATAGTTGGGGGAAAAATGGAAACAGTGACAGACAATTTTCTTGGACTCCAAAATCACTGCAGATAGTAACTGCAGGCACGAAATTAAAATAAGCTTGCTCTTTGGAGGGCTTCCATGGTGGCTCAGTGGTAAAGAATCCTTCTACCCATGCAGGACACAGGTTTGATCCTGGGTCAAGAAGATCCCCTGGAGAAGGAATGGCAACCCACTCCAGTACTCTTGCCTGGAAAATTCCATGGATGGAGGAGCCTGGTAGGCTACAGTCCATGGGGTTACAAAGAGTCAGACACGGCTGAGTGACTTCACTACTCCTTGGAAGAAAAGCTGTAACCAACCTAGACAGTCTATTAAAAAGCAGAAACTTTTTTTTTTTTTTTTTACTGACAAAGGACTATACAGTCAAAGATATGGTTTTTCCAGTAGTCATGTACAGATGCAAGAACTAGAAAAAAAGGCTGAGTGCTGAAGAATTGATGCCTTTGAACTATGGTGCTGGAGAAGACTCTTGAGAGTCCCTGGGACAGCAAGATCAAACTAGGCAATTGTAAAGGAAATCAACACTGAATATTCATTGAACAGACTGATGCTGAAGCTGAAACTCCAGTACTTTGGCCACCTGATGAGAACCAAATCATTGGAAAAGACCTTGATGCTGGGAAAGATTGAAGGCAGAAGGAGATGTGGATGACAGAGGATGAGATGGTTGGATGGCATCACCGACTCAATGGACATGAGTTTGAGCAAATTTCAGGAAATAGTGAAGGGCAGGGAAGCCTGATGTGCTGTAGTCCATGGGGTCACAAAGAGTCAGACACTACTGAGCAACTGAACAACAAGTGAACAGGTGTAGAATTTTCAGTAACTTTGCATGATCCAAGAAATGCCACTGTTTTGAATGGCATCAGAATATTCCTTATGAATTAGATTCTCCTCAGATGATTATCTTGGTTCCTACTAAAATTTTTTTTTGGTAATAAAATGTTTTTATTTATTACTTTGAAAAGGGATTATGCTGATTGCAGCTTGAAAATTCCTCTCTCTCTTCTTATTTTTCAAAGTTTATGTCTGAATAGCCTAGCAGTATAAAGGCCAAGGTGATATTACTTTTCCCACCAGCAACCAGTTAAATCTATCCCATGACCATATTATTCCAGTCTTCATTGTAATAACAATTGCAACAAAAAGATAACAATTTTTGCAGAAATTGTAACATGTACTTCTTTATTCTCTTCTCCCTTCGTTTTGTCACATGGAGTGTTAGCTTGGAGCGCGGCCATCCAGAAAGAGGCAGGTGTGGCCACTGTGAGCGGATGTGAAATGTGTGACCTTCGTGTCATCTCTTCAAGAGGAAATTGCTTTTCCTTTTTTCTTGAATGTGGTGCTGATAGGTTAATTTTAACTAAGCAGATGAGACATATTCTAAAGCAATGCTTCTCAAATATTAATTTGCTTACCCAGTGATCTAGGTAAAATATGGATTCTAATTCAGAAAGTTAGAATGGGGCTTGAGCCTTAACATTTTTAACAAGGTCCCACATAATCCTGCTGTTGCTGGTCCAGGACCACACTTGGAATAGCCAGACGTTAGAAGATGATGCACGCGTAGGCAGAAGAAACATGGTCCCTGAATCACCTCCAGGAACAGAGCTTTATCACTCACCTAGATCACTCCGTTCTGCATTGTTTACTGATAAATGTATCAACTTCTATCATATTCACAGTCTTTGCATTTGGTGGTTAGCTCTAGCTTATACTGAAATAAGTATAAAATTAGTAGTAGTAATAACTATCATTTACTGAGTGTTTACCATGTGGCTTATTTACTGGTATCATTTACGGAGTGCTTACCAGGGCTCTCCTGGCAGCTCAGCTGGTAAAGAATCTGCTTGCAGTTAGATTCTTGGTTCGATTCTTGGGTTGGGAAGATCTGCTGGAGAAGGGATAGGCTACCCACTCCAGTATTCTTTGGCTTCCCTGGTGGCTGAGCTGGTTAAGAATCTGTCTGTAATGGCGGGGACCTGGGTTTGATCCCTGGGTTGGGAAGATTCCCTGGAGAAGGGAAAGGCTACTCACTTCAGTATTATGGCCCGGAGAATTTCATGGATTGTATAGTTAATGGGGTCGCAGAGAGTCGGAGGACAATTGACTGACTTTCACTTTCACTTCACACTACTGTGAAGCAGGTAATATCTCAGTGAGGTGTTATATCCATTTTATGGACATGGAAACTAAGGCAAGAAAGGGGCAATAGCTGGGCAGATGCATGCAATTTGCAAATGGCAGATATGGTATTAAATTCCAATGACAAAAGAAACATTCATTATCAAAGGAACTGCAATTTGACCGGTGCATTTACCTTGGGATTCCTAAGTTTTAAATCTGTTCGATTGACAGAGGTTTTGTCTCTCTTTGGGTTAGTGTTGTCTATTCTCTTCCAGCCAACAAATCAAGGAGAATCACTCTTTACCATTCATGGAAGAGAGGGCCCAAGATTGTCACTCTTTCTGCCCACCATCTATTCTCAACCAAGATTACTGGAAGAAACAGGCTGAGACTGTAGAAGGCATTAATGTGCATACTACAGCTGAAGATTAAAGAGATCTGTTCTCTCTTACTGCTTCATCTTATTAGGTTCTTGTCTTCAACCGATCAGCTCTTTTTGGTCCCTAGTGAGCTATGTGATGGCACCCCACTCCAGTACTCTTGCCTGGAAAATCCCATGGCCTGAGGAGCCTGGTGGGCTGCAGTCCATGGGGTTGCGAAGAGTCAGACACGACTANTCTTTTTGGTCCCTAGTGAGCTATGTGATGGCACCCCACTCCAGTACTCTTGCCTGGAAAATCCCATGGCCTGAGGAGCCTGGTGGGCTGCAGTCCATGGGGTCGCGAAGAGTAGGACACGACTAAGCGACTTCACTTTCACCTTTCACTTTCATGCATTGGAGAAGGAAATGGCAACCCACTTCAGTGTTCTTGCCTGGAGAATCCCAGGGACAGGGGAGCCTTATGGGCTGCCGTCTATGGGGTCGCACAGAGTCAGACATGACTGAAGAGACTTAGCAGCAGCAGCAGCAGCAGCAGTGAGCTATGAGAGGGAAGGAGAGAGAGATGCTAATAGATTACAAGCCTGGGAAAATGTCAAGTCCGGCAGAGAGAGGAAATCTAGTATATATGCCTAATGTTCTTCTGGCCTTTGGTCTCTTTTGCCAATCAGAACTGTTGGCCTGAGTCAATCAGAGATTCTAATAGCCTAGAGAAGTGTAAACACACAGCACACCAGATACCTCCTATATCTGTTCACCCCTGGGTTGTCCAACTGTGTGGAAGCAAAGCCAGATTACACACTATATTTGTGAAACTGTGTGTGGAAAGAATAACNAGATCTGCTGGAGAAGGGATAGGCTACCCACTCCAGTATTCTTTGGCTTCCCTGGTGGCTGAGCTGGTTAAGAATCTGCCTGTAATGGCGGGGACCTGGGTTTGATCCCTGGGTTGGGAAGATTCCCTGGAGAAGGGAAAGGCTACTCACTTCAGTATTATGGCCCGGAGAATTTCATGGATTGTATAGTTAATGGGGTCGCAGAGAGTCGGAGGACAACTGACTGACTTTCACTTTCACTTCACACTACTGTGAAGCAGGTAATATCTCAGTGAGGTGTTATATCCATTTTATGGACATGGAAACTAAGGCAAGAAAGGGGCAATAGCTGGGCAGATGCATGCAATTTGCAAATGGCAGATATGGTATTAAATTCCAATGACAAAAGAAACATTCATTATCAAAGGGACTACAATTTGACCGGTGCATTTACCTTGGGATTCCTAAGTTTTAAATCTGTTCGATTGACAGAGGTTTTGTCTCTCTTTGGGTTAGTGTTGTCTATTCTCTTCCAGCCAACAAATCAAGGAGAATCACTCTTTACCATTCATGGAAGAGAGGGCCCAAGATTGTCACTCTTTCTGCCCACCATCTATTCTCAACCAAGATTACTGGAAGAAACAGGCTGAGACTGTAGAAGGCATTAATGTGCATACTACAGCTGAAGATTAAAGAGATCTGTTCTCTCTTACTGCTTCATCTTATTAGGTTCTTGTCTTCAACCGATCAGCTCTTTTTGGTCCCTAGTGAGCTATGTGATGGCACCCCACTCCAGTACTCTTGCCTGGAAAATCCCATGGCCTGAGGAGCCTGGTGGGCTGCAGTCCATGGGGTTGCGAAGAGTCGGACACGACTAAGCGACTTCACTTTCACCTTTCACTTTCATGCATTGGAGAAGGAAATGGCAACCCACTTCAGTGTTCTTGCCTGGAGAATCCCAGGGACAGGGGAGCCTTATGGGCTGCCGTCTATGGGGTCGCACAGAGTCAGACATGACTGAAGAGACTTAGCAGCAGCAGCAGCAGCAGCAGTGAGCTATGAGAGGGAAGGAGAGAGAGATGCTAATAGATTACAAGCCTGGGAAAATGTCAAGTCCGGCAGAGAGAGGAAATCTAGTATATATGCCTAATGTTCTTCTGGCCTTTGGTCTCTTTTGCCAATCAGAACTGTTGGCCTGAGTCAATCAGAGATTCTAATAGCCTAGAGAAGTGTAAACACACAGCACACCAGATACCTCTTATATCTATTCATCCCTGGGTTGTCCAACTGTGTGGAAGCAAAGCCAGATTACACACTATATTTGTGAAACTGTGTGCGGAAAGAATAACAGATAGATTCACTCTGGATTAAAAGTCAAACCTCAAAAGGAGCACTTCTCCATTGCTTCTTGAGAAAAGTAGAATCCACCCCTAGTGCAAGCAGTTTAGGGCTATTATTTTTGTGACAGAATAGCAATGACATTTCTACTTAAAACTCCTGATGATCTTTCCAAGGGAGCTGTTTGTGCTTCACTTACTCTGGTTTTTTTCCCCCCCTCTTCTCCTCTGGAGATTGCATTACTTTTATAACCATGAAAGACTAATAAATAAGAGAAGTAGGAAAGGGGTAGGAAGAATGAAAAAGTGAAGAGATGAAAGAGAAAGAGACAGTGTAATAAGATTAAACTGTAATAAAATAAAAAGAGAAGATGATGGAAGATAAAGGAGAGAAATTAGCCAAAATAATAAATGTAAATTCTAGGTCACCCAGCTAAAAATATCAGAAAATTCTTTCTTGTTTTTTTAATAATTGCACAATTAATAGATCTCCAGTGAAAAAGAATCACTCCTGCAATACAGAAAGTCCAGGTAATTGTTAGCTGAATGCTGGAGACTGTGTAACAGGGACTGATTTTGTCTTCAGAGCCTCTCCTTTTGCCCAAGTTCTTTACCTCTATCCTTCACAGATACTGCTGCATTCTACCATCTGCTCCTTTGAAACTCAGGAGCCTCACTGTGACCCTTAGCTTCCTTAAGATCTTGAATTAAATCTCAGAAGAGTTCAGGGGGTGGGTGTGGAGCACCTCCCATCTGATCCAAAGGTACCTATTGTAAGTCCTTTCCTCCAAGAGTTCACCTGCACTTATGACATCAGCAAACTCAAATTAAGCCACTGCTGCTGCTGCTGCTGCTGCTGCTAAGTCACTTCAGTCGTGTTCGACTCTGCGTGATCCCAGAGATGGCAGCCCCACCAGGCTCCCCCGTCCCTGGGATTCTCCAGGCAAGAACACTGGAGTGGGTTGCCATTTCCTTCTCCAATGCATGAAAGTGAAAAGTGAAAGTGAAGTCGCTCAGTCATGTCCAACTCTTAGCGACCCCATGGACTGCAGCCCACCATGCTCCTCCATCCATGGGATTTTCCGGGCAAGAGTACTGGAGTGGGGTGCCATTGCTTTCTCCGAATTAAACCACTAGTGGATAGTATTTATATCATTCACTAATCTTCCCAAGTAATATTTGCCTTTCAATATGCAAAGGAATTTTAATTATCCTGGTTAGGATTCTAGATATCTTGGTAAGACTAGAAAGAAATACTTTTAAACATAGAGATCTTTTCCAAAGAATTAATCATAAAAAATATGTAGTAGCTGAATCTGAATGCCCTTCTAAAAGAGGAATACATACATAGTATATAATTAATATCTATCTATCTATCTATATCTATCTGTCAGAGGTTGAGAACTGAATTGTTTGAGTATTATTATTTGTGATCACTTTGGGATCAGTTTGATAAAAGTTATCTGTATTTATTTCTCTTTCATTTATACATAAAATGCTAAACCTCATTAAATTACACTGAAAAATGTAAAAGTAATTCAAGAAAAACCAAACTGAATTCTAGAAAGGAAAAATACTAAAGTTTTCTAAAGAATTTCAACTGCCCCAAAACTGATTCAGATACAATAGGAGGCATATCACATCACCACAGAGAATGAAGTTTCTTATCTAGCCAGTCCTTGATATAGTATTGTGACTGAAGAATTAGTCTCTTACTAAGGTAAGAAGTACTTGTTAATCTCTTTATTAAATCCTACTGCCACAGATGACCCATAACTTGTGAGTAATAATAAATACTTACTTGTTTCAGCTGTTTATTTTACAATAGCTTATTCTGAGGCATAGCTCACTGAAGCATTTATCCACAGCTGACAAATTCTGCCATTGGTCCCTTGACTTAGTATACACACAGAAGCAGCAATAGATTCAGCATAATGATAATGTGGAATTAAGCTATGACCATAGCTTCATTTTCTGGTAGATACTTGGAAGTGATAAAGAGACTCAGGGAAGTTCATGGATTCTTCTCTACCTCTCACTTTTTCTTTCTTTATAACATTCATCTAACTTCTATGATAGGAAGTGACAACAAGAATGAGTAAGTCACTGTCTTTGCCCCTAAACTTAGGGTTTATTGAACATATGTATATGTATAGGAAGGCAAACAAGGAAAGGATTAATTAATGACATCTGTAAAACTTTGATGTTTGAGAATACAGAAGGGATACAAGGCTTAATTCTCCTTGAGAACCTAAGGAAAATCTTTATAGAAGATACCTCATTTGAGCTAAGTTTTGAAGAAATAGGTTGAAGAAATCATAAAATATGATCCATGGACCAGTAGCATCAGCCTCACCTAGGGGTTTGTTAGAAATCCAGGACTCTGATCTGTATCACTGTTCATGATGCCAGTTGCTATTCACACTGTTCACACTGTTCATTAAACCCAGGGTAGGCAAGGCTTGAGCCTTATAAGAGGCTTGAGGGAGCCATGGGAACTGCAGACACAT
This sequence comes from Raphicerus campestris, assembly GCA_006410735.1. Lineage (NCBI taxonomy): Eukaryota > Metazoa > Chordata > Mammalia > Artiodactyla > Bovidae > Raphicerus > Raphicerus campestris. The sequence continues at coordinate 1,257,628 of SJYW01003154.1, read as the reverse complement.
TTACTCTCTCCTGCTGGCACAGCAACCATAACATAGCCTCTCTTCTGGCTGATTCAACAGCCATAGCAGCAGGCACAGTATAGCCATCATGGAGCTACAATGGAGCCATAACATAACCTCATATAACATAACCATGCTGTCACTCCTTTGCAGCCTCAGTGCAGCAGCAGCCAGAGCTCTCCTGGTAACACTCTTATAGGCGTACTCACACAGCAGCCCATGACCAAGAGAGGACCTCATGACACACGTGCGGAGTGCTGTCAATGATCTCAGCTCTTTGTGAGATGTGAGAGAGCCTGACCAGCCATCTTGGCTAATTTGCTTGCTCCCCACAGGATCCCATCCAGACTACTGGATCAAAATCTGCATTTTAAAAAAGCTCCACAGGTGATGCATATGTACATTAAAGTTTGGGTTAAAGTTGTTGTTAGTGTGATGGTTCCTATTTTGTCTGCACATTAGAAACATCAGGAGAATTTTAAAAAAATGTATTAACACCCAGGGTTGCTATATCTAGAGTTTCTCACTCAACTAGCCTAGAGGAATCCCAAGCATGAATATACGTAGCGTATGCAGGCTCTAGTCAGTGGTTTTGTATGACTACAGCCATATGTTAGACTGTTGAACTGTCAAGAGCTTGAATGTTATGAGCTGGATCTTAAGGTATAAAAAATGGGCATGGTGAGATACAGTTCTAAGATTCTGAGAAATTCTTCCAACTCTCCAAATATGAAAGTTCTGCAAACAGTCATGATGACTTTGATGCCTCAGTCCTAAGCCTGATTGCATGACAAAAATCTTAGAATACCTGGAAATATGGGCATAAATTAGATGACAAAAGTTCTCATGTTGCAAGAAATAGAAGTAGAAGGACATGATAAAGGAGACAGATCATATTTGGAGATCTGCTTGTCAAGGCTGTAATGAACAAAGGCTTAGAGACAACTTATGAGGATGTTTTATATAAGAGATGGTGTTGGAAAGAACATAATTTATCCAACTTTTTTTTTAGTGGCTTTTGTCCTGTTCTGACTCAGCTTGGAGAGAGAATTTAACCACCCCCTCCAAATCTCCCACTGATGCATATTACAGATCCCATGACATTCTCACTGTATTCATTGCAATGTTTGGGCCAAGTTCCAATCAGAAAATTACTTTCTATTGACTGTAAATTTCACACCTCCAACATGAAGACTTCTTGTAATACACAGTCTCTAAATTGGCTTCAAGTCCTTCCTGAGACCAAGTATGACACATACCCTCAAATGGGTTTCAAATTGAGCCACAGCCTTGGCTAAACATATTTTAATGACAACACATAACATTCAGGTCATTGAAAGAATATTTCCCCCTTCATATGATACATGTGTTGCTGGCATAAAATTATATGACTTATGTCCCCTTTCAGCGTTAGGAGGGTCGAGAAATCTTTTTCACTTTCAGCCTGAAATTACTCTGCAGTATAAATTATTACTCACAGTTCAACACTTGCTGTGTTCAGCCCAGAGGTGGCTGCTTTCTCAAAGGCTCTGTGATTTATGGGTGGAGGCAGAAGGGCGAGAGTGCCTCTGAGCAAGCATGTACCAGCCCTGTGTTCCCTCTGTCAGAGGCAACAGAAGGTTGAGAAGATCATTCCCATCAAATCATACAGATCAGAGAAATAACCGAGAAGCTTTCAACTCTATTGATATGGGAGAATCAGTGCAGGAGGGTAGGGAGAATCACTGAGGGGAACATCTATTCTGCTTAGCTGTATCTTGATTTTGATTTTTGGGTTCCTCAAGACTAAAATAATTAGAATCTTGAATAATCCAAGAAGCAGACAATAGATTCTGCTGCTGGATTCTCTCTGCTACTTGCTAACATTTGGTCATCTCAGACTCCATTGCCTCAGTGTTAAAAACAAGTATAATACAATTTTTGCTTCATTTACAAGGTTTCTGTTTCACTCAAATGAGCTGAATTCTTGGAACTATTGTGTGAACTGTACAAAGGCAAATACTTTATTGGGTGAAAGGTGCTATTTTTACATATGAGGAGTTCATCCTGGGGCACACCTTCCTCAAGGGTGATAGCACTTTTATCAGGACTGGGTTGTCCAGAGGTGTTTCAAACATAATCCTGCTAGAGCCCTTCATCTTCACCCTGTATATTGCAACCTCATCTTCACTCTGTGTGTAGCTGGTATTCTATATATATTTTTATTTCAAGAAAACCATTTTTGGCTGCAAAGGAAATAGATCAGCATCTGGACTCCTTCATGAAATGAAAGACCTGATTAGCAGCTGTCCACAGGAGAAACTAAACAAAGTTCTACCATTTTTGTAAACTTTCGTCACTTATATTAAACTTCAAAGAGTGAAAGCAATCATCTTTAGCAAAGTAGAGAATTTAGAAATTTAGAATTACTGATTTTTTTTTTTAATGGAAAAGGTACATTGAGGTTGTTACCTACCCTGAATTAACTTCCATAATAAGCATGTTTGCATTAGTAGAAACTCTCTGGGGATTATACTGGTTTGCAAAACACTGAAATTAAAGTTACATAGTATTGTAAGCAGGAGTAAACACTCTTTTGGAAACACTGAAGGCCTATGTGTCTCTGTGCTTCAGCAATCATTGACAGTCCAAGTTTGGACATCTGTCTATTTAGAGAGGTATAAACCTCTGGTAGAGGGAGTGAAAGCTCTTAGCCGCACAAACAAAACATCAACTGAAAGGTGATAACAACACTTCTCATACAATCAGAGATCTTGGGAGATGTGTGCTTGCAGGGGGCCAGGTGATCACAGGCCTTAGTGACTTTGAATGGCAGGGGGCTTGGGAGTTCTGACATTTCTAATTAGAAATCATTTCTTCATAAGCTATCCCTCTGGCTCAGACAGTAAGGAATCTAACTACAATGCCAGAGACCTGGGGGTTCAGTCCCCAGATTGGAAAGATCCCCTAGAAAAGGGACTGAGAACCCACTCCAGTATTCTTGCCTGGAGAATTCCATAGACAGAAGAGCCTGGAGGGCTAAAGTTCATGGGATCACAAAGAGTTGGAGACGACTGAGCAACTAAAAACTTTCACTTCACATAAGTTGAATATTTTTTTCTTTCCTAAATTGGCAATTCAACTTTGACTTTAAATCTCCTCTTTCAGGGTGCTTTAAAAGATTAATTTTTTTTCCCCTTTGGAAGCCAGAATGTGTTTTATGGGGAAGAACTCTGGATACCCAAAGGAAAAGCTTTCCTCAGATCTCCCAATGAATCTTGGCAGATTTTAAATATAGGTACCTTCTTACCCTTGATTTTGAATTTCAAACATCTTTTCTAAGTCCACTCTTTCTTCTGTTATATAAATGCAATCCCCAAAGACATACTTCTCAGTCATTAATAACTATTAGAAGAATACTATTAAAGGATCAATGTGCTAAATGTCAGCAGCATTGCTAGAGGTTACATTCGGATTTATAAGGTTTTGAGAGCTACTATAGCTGCGATTAAAATTTTTTTTAGGGTGAGATGTTCTCCTATTCATTAACTGTAGAGGTGGATGGATCTGCTAATGGATGATACAAAATGAATCAACCAACCAAACACAGCTATTTAAAGCATTTTGAATGTTTTTGTCATGCTTTCATCTAAATTTTAAAATATGAAAATATATAATATGTGTAAATATTATAAATAATGCATATTTATAATTATATAGTATATAAAATATAATGATAATAGATGTTTATAATAATTAATATAAATCCATTTAAAGGTTTTCCATAAGAATGAAATTCATACTTTGGTTTCTTCATAACATTGTTTATATGTATTTAAAATAGTAGCTGTTTATAGAAATTCTGCTTACACATGAATTCTCAAGAGCACATTTTTGATATTAAAGAGTACTTAAAAAGTAGAAATTGTTTAGAACCAATCTACTTGGAATTTCAACTCTGGTAAAATGCTGAGGAGCACAGTACAGGGCAATATACCACCCTCACAAGACAGAATGTATATCAAGGAAGATTTCTTAGAAGTTATGATGCTTAAACTGAACCACCAAGGATATGTAAGAGTTCCAGGCAGAGACCCAGTAAAACGTGAAGGCATGTGCATCCTGTGTGTGTGTCTAGGGAGCAGGAGATGATGCAGTAAGGCTCTAAAGTAAATAAGGAACTAGTCAGCAAGGGCTTTGTGTTCTAAGTCATGGCACTTTTATTCTGAAGCCAGTGAAAGGATTTAATATAAGTTTCATGATGAAATCCTGTTTCCATCTGGACAGCCTAGCAGGTGATGTAAATGACTTTGTCATTTATGTGACTTTCCTAAATATTTGACATTTCTACCTAATGTCACTCTCCTTAAATAATGTTATGGAGTGGGTCAGAGTTGATTGATGTCACAGTGTAAAAAAGAAAGGGAAAATGATTCTGCAGCACAGACAGCAAAGTCTTTCTTCAAGTGATCCCTGGGCCTGGGTACCTGGAGACATTGACTTGAGTGAGAGCTGTCTGTTAAATACCTCCTTGTATTAGCAAAGCTCCTTGAGTGGCCTTGAAAATCACTGAGGTGCCAGAAAGCTTTATAATCCAGCTTAAGTTTGCTTCAGTGATATGGCACAGGAATTGTTAAGTGAGAATACGACCTGTCTGTTCACCTTAACAAGTAAGAGAGGCCAACGGTCTCTCCTAGATCATAAAGGTGTGTAACAGGGGGAATGAAGAGGCACCTTGGAAAGCCGAACCAACTGAACCAGAGGCAGACTGAATCAACATCCAGAGTAGCACAGAGCAGATTCCCGAAGAAAGAAGGAAGGTTCCACTTCATACTTATTTGTGCCAAACATAACTAAATGTCTCCCATATAATTTTGGTTTGTGTGGTTTTAAGATTTTATGGGCTCTTGGAACCAAGAGGAGAGACCAATGAGGAAAGTAACTGTCAACACATGTTCTTAAGGAAATCATACATTTCAATTCAACTGGCATTCAGGCATGGTGCTGACATAATAATTTTCAGGCAAAGGTGTAAGAGACATCTTTTTATACAGGGCTTCAATCAACCACTGGAAGTTCCTGTTGTAAGGGTGGAGAACCAAATGTGGGCTAAATGAAAATAATTTAATTCAGAGAAGAAGGTGCCACTGTTAGATGAAGCAATGAAATGATTGCGATTTTTCAAGTTCACAGAGTATAATCTTTATACCAGATTAACCTCTTTCTTCCTTCTAATTATCCAAAATTATGTGATTTCAAACAAATGTGCTGCTCTGTATGTGAGAGAAAAGTGAAGGTAAACCATTGCTTATTGGTTACAATTTACATCAGTGAAGACATTTGCAGTTAAATCAGTTGAAAGTTCAGAATGGAGTTTCTTACCTGNCAACTCTATTGATATGGGAGAATCAGTGCAGGAGGGTAGGGAGAATCACTGAGGGGAACATCTATTCTGCTTAGCTGTATCTTGATTTTGATTTTTGGGTTCCTCAAGACTAAAATAATTAGAATCTTGAATAATCCAAGAAGCAGACAATAGATTCTGCTGCTGGATTCTCTCTGCTACTTGCTAACATTTGGTCATCTCAGACTCCATTGCCTCAGTGTTAAAAACAAGTATAATACAATTTTTGCTTCATTTACAAGGTTTCTGTTTCACTCAAGTGAGCTGAATTCTTGGAACTATTGTGTGAACTGTACAAAGGCAAATACTTTATTGGGTGAAAGGTGCTATTTTTACATATGAGGAGTTCATCCTGGGGCACACCTTCCTCAAGGGTGATAGCACTTTTATCAGGACTGGGTTGTCCAGAGGTGTTTCAAACATAATCCTGCTAGAGCCCTTCATCTTCACCCTGTATATTGCAACCTCATCTTCACTCTGTGTGTAGCTGGTATTCTATATATATTTTTATTTCAAGAAAACCATTTTTGGCTGCAAAGGAAATAGATCAGCATCTGGACTCCTTCATGAAATGAAAGACCTGATTAGCAGCTGTCCACAGGAGAAACTAAACAAAGTTCTACCATTTTTGTAAACTTTCGTCACTTATATTAAACTTCAAAGAGTGAAAGCAATCATCTTTAGCAAAGTAGAGAATTTAGAAATTTAGAATTACTGATTTTTTTTTTTAATGGAAAAGGTACATTGAGGTTGTTACCTACCCTGAATTAACTTCCATAATAAGCATGTTTGCATTAGTAGAAACTCTCTGGGGATTATACTGGTTTGCAAAACACTGAAATTAAAGTTACATAGTATTGTAAGCAGGAGTAAACACTCTTTTGGAAACACTGAAGGCCTATGTGTCTCTGTGCTTCAGCAATCATTGACAGTCCAAGTTTGGACATCTGTCTATTTAGAGAGGTATAAACCTCTGGTAGAGGGAGTGAAAGCTCTTAGCCGCACAAACAAAACATCAACTGAAAGGTGATAACAACACTTCTCATACAATCAGAGATCTTGGGAGATGTGTGCTTGCAGGGGGCCAGGTGATCACAGGCCTTAGTGACTTTGAATGGCAGGGGGCTTGGGAGTTCTGACATTTCTAATTAGAAATCATTTCTTCATAAGCTATCCCTCTGGCTCAGACAGTAAGGAATCTAACTACAATGCCAGAGACCTGGGGGTTCAGTCCCCAGATTGGAAAGATCCCCTAGAAAAGGGACTGAGAACCCACTCCAGTATTCTTGCCTGGAGAATTCCATAGACAGAAGAGCCTGGAGGGCTAAAGTTCATGGGATCACAAAGAGTTGGAGACGACTGAGCAACTAAAAACTTTCACTTCACATAAGTTGAATATTTTTTTCTTTTCTAAATTGGCAATTCAACTTTGACTTTAAATCTCCTCTTTCAGGGTGCTTTAAAAGATTAATTTTTTTTCCCCTTTGGAAGCCAGAATGTGTTTTATGGGGAAGAACTCTGGATACCCAAAGGAAAAGCTTTCCTCAGATCTCCCAATGAATCTTGGCAGATTTTAAATATAGGTACCTTCTTACCCTTGATTTTGAATTTCAAACATCTTTTCTAAGTCCACTCTTTCTTCTGTTATATAAATGCAATCCCCAAAGACATACTTCTCAGTCATTAATAACTATTAGAAGAATACTATTAAAGGATCAATGTGCTAAATGTCAGCAGCATTGCTAGAGGTTACATTCGGATTTATAAGGTTTTGAGAGCTACTGTAGCTGCGATTAAAATTTTTTTTAGGGTGAGATGTTCTCCTATTCATTAACTGTAGAGGTGGATGGATCTGCTAATGGATGATACAAAATGAATCAACCAACCAAACACAGCTATTTAAAGCATTTTGAATGTTTTTGTCATGCTTTCATCTAAATTTTAAAATATGAAAATATATAATATGTGTAAATATTATAAATAATGCATATTTATAATTATATAGTATATAAAATATAATGATAATAGATGTTTATAATAATTAATATAAATCCATTTAAAGGTTTTCCATAAGAATGAAATTCATACTTTGGTTTCTTCATAACATTGTTTATATGTATTTAAAATAGTAGCTGTTTATAGAAATTCTGCTTACACATGAATTCTCAAGAGCACATTTTTGATATTAAAGAGTACTTAAAAAGTAGAAATTGTTTAGAACCAATCTACTTGGAATTTCAACTCTGGTAAAATGCTGAGGAGCACAGTACAGGGCAATATACCACCCTCACAAGACAGAATGTATATCAAGGAAGATTTCTTAGAAGTTATGATGCTTAAACTGAACCACCAAGGATATGTAAGAGTTCCAGGCAGAGACCCAGTAAAACGTGAAGGCATGTGCATCCTGTGTGTGTGTCTAGGGAGCAGGAGATGATGCAGTAAGGCTCTAAAGTAAATAAGGAACTAGTCAGCAAGGGCTTTGTGTTCTAAGTCATGGCACTTTTATTCTGAAGCCAGTGAAAGGATTTAATATAAGTTTCATGATGAAATCCTGTTTCCATCTGGACAGCCTAGCAGGTGATGTAAATGACTTTGTCATTTATGTGACTTTCCTAAATATTTGACATTTCTACCTAATGTCACTCTCCTTAAATAATGTTATGAAGTGGGTCAGAGTTGATTGATGTCACAGTGTAAAAAAGAAAGGGAAAATGATTCTGCAGCACAGACAGCAAAGTCTTTCTTCAAGTGATCCCTGGGCCTGGGTACCTGGAGACATTGACTTGAGTGAGAGCTGTCTGTTAAATACCTCCTTGTATTAGCAAAGCTCCTTGAGTGGCCTTGAAAATCACTGAGGTGCCAGAAAGCTTTATAATCCAGCTTAAGTTTGCTTCAGTGATATGGCACAGGAATTGTTAAGTGAGAATACGACCTGTCTGTTCACCTTAACAAGTAAGAGAGGCCAACGGTCTCTCCTAGATCATAAAGGTGTGTAACAGGGGGAATGAAGAGGCACCTTGGAAAGCCGAACCAACTGAACCAGAGGCAGACTGAATCAACATCCAGAGTAGCACAGAGCAGATTCCCGAAGAAAGAAGGAAGGTTCCACTTCATACTTATTTGTGCCAAACATAACTAAATGTCTCCCATATAATTTTGGTTTGTGTGGTTTTAAGATTTTATGGGCTCTTGGAACCAAGAGGAGAGACCAATGAGGAAAGTAACTGTCAACACATGTTCTTAAGGAAATCATACATTTCAATTCAACTGGCATTCAGGCATGGTGCTGACATAATAATTTTCAGGCAAAGGTGTAAGAGACATCTTTTTATACAGGGCTTCAATCAACCACTGGAAGTTCCTGTTGTAAGGGTGGAGAACCAAATGTGGGCTAAATGAAAATAATTTAATTCAGAGAAGAAGGTGCCACTGTTAGATGAAGCAATGAAATGATTGCGATTTTTCAAGTTCACAGAGTATAATCTTTATACCAGATTAACCTCTTTCTTCCTTCTAATTATCCAAAATTATGTGATTTCAAACAAATGTGCTGCTCTGTATGTGAGAGAAAAGTGAAGGTAAACCATTGCTTATTGGTTACAATTTACATCAGTGAAGACATTTGCAGTTAAATCAGTTGAAAGTTCAGAATGGAGTTTCTTACCTGCTAATAGGAAAAGGAGTACGTCAAGGCTGTATATTGTCACCCTGCTTATTTAACTTCTATGCAGAGTACATCATGAGAAACGCTGGACTGGAAGAAACACAAGCTGGAATCAAGATTACCGGGAGAAATATCAATAACCTCAGATGTGCAGATGACACCACCCTTATGGCAGAAAGTGAAAAGGAACTAAAGACTCTCTTGATGAAAGTGAAAGAGGAGAGTGAAAAAGTTGGCTTAAAGCTCAACATTCAGAAAACAAAGATCATGGCATCCGGTCTCATCACTTCATGGGAAATAGATGGGGAAACAGTGTCAGACTTTATTTTTTCGGGCTCCAAAATCACTGCGTGATTGCAGCCATGCAATTAAAAGATGCTTACTCCTTGGAAGGAAAATTATGACCAACCTAGATAGCATATTCAAAAGCAGAGATATTACTTTGCCAACCAAGTTCCACCTGGTCAAGGCTATGGTTTTTCCAGTGATCATGTATGGATGTGAGAGTTGGACTGTGAAGAAAGCTGAGTGCCAAAGAATTGATGCTTTTGAACTGTGGTGTTGGAGAAGACTCTTGAGAGTCCCTTGGACTAAAAGGAGATCCAACCAGTCCATTCCAAAGGAGATCAGCCGTGGGATTTCTTTGGAGAGAATGATGCTGAAGCTGAAACTCCAGTACTTTGGCCACTTCATGTGAAGAGTTGACTCATTGGAAAAGACTCTGCTGCTGGGAGGGATTGGGGGCAGGAGGAGAAGGGGATGACAGAGGATGAGATGGCTGGATGGCATCACTGACTCGATTGATGTGAGTCTGAGTGAGCTCCGGGAGTTGGTGATGGAGAGAGAGGTTTAGCATGCTGCGATTCATGGGGTTGCAAAGAGTCGGACACGACTGAGCGACTGAACTGAACTGAACTGAATGGACAAGTTGCTCCTATCTGAGCCAGCTGAATCCTTACTGTGTTTTCTGGCAAACATATTTGCCCAACACTTACTAAACATTCCAAGTTATATGCTAGGTACTATGTCAAGTTCTTGACATGAATCATATTATCTAATACTCACAGCAATTCTCTAAGAAAGACCTAATTTTTCCCCCACTGTTATAAAAATTTTATTTCATGTTTGAAGAGAAACAAATAAAAAACAGCAGTCTGCATTGTTGTTGTTGCTTAGTTGCTAAGTTGTGTCTGACTCTTTATGATCCCATGGACAGTAGCCTGCCAGGTTCCTCTGTCCATGGGGTCTTCCAGCAAGAAAACTGGAGTGGGCTGCCATTTCCTTCTCTAGGGGTTCTTGGGGATCTTGGAGATCTTGGTTCAGTCCCATGGATTGAACTCTCATCTTTTGCCTTGCAGATAGACTCTTTAGCAATAGTCCTTAGATAAAGGGCTTTCTGAAAGCCAGTGTCACTATAGAATGTACTGAATGAGTGAAACTATCTCAGTCATGTCTGAATCTGTGCAACCTTGAACTGTAGCCCACCAGGCTACTCTGTCCATGGAATTCTCCAGGCAGGAATACTGGAGTGGGCAGTCGTTCTCTTCTCCATGAAATCTTCCTAACCCAGGGACTGAACCTAGGTGTCCCGCATTGCAGGTGGATTCTTTGTCATCTGAGCCAACAGGGAAGCCCATAGAATGCACTAGAAGGCCTTATTTTTAACTCAATTTTTCAGAAGGGGAGATTGTAGTACAAAGTAATTAAGTAATTTACTCAAAGTCAGACTATCTTTAAGTGGCAGAACTAGGATTTGATCCCATGACTACCTAGCTCCAGAGTGTAAACTCTTAACTACTGTGTTGATTATGAGTTTAATCTTTCCTATGTCTCAAGTTTATTAGCTCAATTATGGCCAGAATCTCAAACTTTGATCTTACTCACACTTTGTTCTTAAAAACCACAGGCAACGACAATTTATACTCAACCATGAAAACTCAATAGACAGATATTTCCTCAAAGTGAATTCATTTATCCTCAAATCCAAGATTCCTGCATAGTCATCTGAGTTTCAGAGAAGTATAAGAAAAATTCAGGAGTACACATCTCAGTGGGTGGAGGAAAATATATTTTGTGATTTTAACCTAAACATTTTTTAAGCCTGAATATATAACTCATTCTATTTTGCATTTCAAAAAAAATTATCATTAAAGTTCATGAAATGAAGGATTGTACATCAGAGATCCTAAGAAAGCAGACAGCATACTAACCAACCTTCTGAACACTACAGAACTTTGTTTAGAAACTCTGGTTAATGGGGCCCATTCAATTAGCCACTGGCTATACTATATGTAATAAAGTACCTTAAAAGAAACTCTCATTTATTCATAGGAAATATTGATGCTGCTATTTAATGACTTCCTAGTACATTACACTCTAGCAGAGAATGATCATATTTTGTGTATTTCTCCATCTATACGGCTTTTCAGACCAAAATTTTGGGCATCTTTTCTTTCTTTGGCTTCAGCCAATCCATCAGTTCTACTTTTGAATTATATATAGTGTTTAAGCACGTCTAATCATTTCCACTACTACTTGGGTTCATGCCTCAGTCATTTCTTACCTTGGCTATTCCAACAGCCTCCCAGCTAGTCTTTCTTCCATTTCTGCATTTGTCTCTTTGTCTTGCAGAGACAAGAATGAGCTTCTTGAAATGCACTTTCCTTCATATCACTCTTTTGCTCAAAGTTATCCAGCTGTTGTCCATCTGACTCAGAATAGAATGAAAACACTTCACAATGTTCCACAAGACTGTGCATAATCTGATGCACTGAAAACTCTCTGATCTTATCTCCTAACTGTATCTTTCTCATTCATCAATTTCCAGCCATTTTGATCTTTATGATAACTGTTTCTTTGTATTTCTTAAAATTCTATCATGTGAGTGTGCAATATAACAATAGTTAAGTTTGCCTTCTCTTTGAATTTCATGTAAAAAGGACTCACCCTATACATTGTTTTTCCTCACCTAACTCCTTTTGCTCAATATTGCTTTTTGAGATTCATTCATGTCATTATGCATAGCTCTAAATTCTTCATTTTCATTGCAATATTTTATTTTATTATGTGATTATTTATAGCTTATTTATTTTTTATTCTATTGTTGATGCACATTTGAGTTGTTTCCAGTTTGAAGCATTATGATTAATGAAGCTATGACCATGAATTTCTGTTGGATTCTACCTGGAAGTGGAATTTCTGAGTCATAGGATATGGAAGGAGAAGGCAATGGCATCCCACTCCAGTGTTCTCACCTGGAAAACCCCATGGATGGAGGAGCCTGGTGGGCTGCAGTCCATGGGGTCGCTAAGAGTCGGACATGACTGAACAACTTCACTTTCACTTTTCACTGTCCTGCATTGGAGAAGGAAATGGCAACCCATTCCAGTGTTCTTGCCTGGAGAATCCCAGGGATGGGGGAGCCTGGTGGGCTGCTGTCTCTGGGGTTGCACAGAGTCGGACACAACTGAAGTGACTTAGCAGCAGCAACAGCATGATATGGAAAGTTTAGTGAATAATTCCAACTTGTTCTTTAAATAACTGTGGCAATTAACACTTTTACCAGCAGGGCACAAGATTGTTCATTAATCTACATTCCTGCCTAATATCTATCAATTGTTTATGTTGTGTAGACACTAAGCCTGGTCTGACTCTTCACGATCCTATTGACTGTAGCCTGCTAGGCTCCTTCTGTCCCTGGGATTTCTCAGGCAAGAATACTGGACTGGTTTGCCATTTCCTTCTCCAGGGCATCTTCTCAACCCAGGGATCAAACCTGTGTTTCCTGCTTGGCAGGCAGATTCTTTGGCACTGAGCCACCTGGGAAGCCCTTATTGTCAGTTAAAAAAAAAACAAACTCATTTGATAGATTTGTAGTAACATTTTATTTGGTTTTAATTTCTCTGATTGCTAATTACATTGGACACTGCTTTTGTTAATATTTATTAGCCATTTGAATGTTTGTTTTTTTGAAACACTAGCTCTAAATGTTGCCTGTGATTTATTTGGTTTTCGGGTGTTATTATTTTTAATTAATTTAAGTGTGTTAAAAAAAAAATTCCCATTCCATGTCTTACTTTTTCATTCTTTCATGGTAATTTAATGGACTTCCCAGTGGTGTTAGTGGTAAAGAAACCACCTGCCAATGCCAGAGATATGAGAGACATGGGTTTGATCCCTCGGACAGGGAAGATACCTTGGAGGAGGGCAAGACAACCCACTCCAGTATTCTTGCCTGAAGAATCCCATGGACAGAGGAGCCTGGCAGGCTACAGTCCACAAGGTCGCAAAGAGTTGGACGTGACTGAAGCAACTTATCACACATGCATTGTACTTTTAGATGAAAAGAAGTTTGTAATTTTAATATACTCTGAATATATCTCTTCCTTTAGCATTTGTTTGCTTTTTATGTCCTGTTTAGGAAGACTTCACCACAAGGTCATGAATATCTTCCATGTTATCTTGTAGAAATTACTGATTTACCTTACATATTTAGATCTACAGGCTAACTGAAATTGAGTTAAAAAGCAGAGGCAGGAGGAGAAGGGGATGACAGAGGATGAGATGGTTGGATGCATCACCANATTTTTCCTTCCTGTCCTGTTGCCGTCCGTGCTTCCCAAGTTCGACCTAGACACGGCTGTGTGAGAGTTTCCTGGAGACTGGAGCTCTCTCTTCTTACCAGTCTCTTCCCGGGACAGGCTTCCCTTCCCGGGACGGGGCTCCCTCCCTACCTCCTTTGTCTTTTTTCTCGTCCCTTATATTTATTCCTACCTCTTTTTGTAGCCGATGATCTGCTTTGCTGGATGCCTGATGTCCTCTGCCAGCATTCAGAAGTTGTTTTGTGGAGTTTATTCAGCTTGAAATGTTTTTTTGATGAAGTAGCGAGGGAGAGAGTGTTCTCCCCGTCCTATTCCTCCGCCATCTTCCCCGAGGTCCTGTCATAAATTTTAAATGTCCATCTTCACATTTTAGTTATTGTAGATCCATAATACATTTTGATGTCTAGTGGGGCAAATCCTCTCACTTTGTAACTCTTCAGAAGATTTTGGTGATATTTTGTAATGGTCATTTTCATATCAGTTTGATAATTATTTTGGCAACGTTCAAGACACATGATCTCTTTTGGGGATGTTGATTAATATCATTTAAAAACTATAGATTGATTTGGAGAGTCTTGATATCTTTAAAACACGTGCTTAGTTGTTGAGTACTGTCTGACTCTTTGCGACCCCTTGGACTGGAGCTCAGCAGCTTCCTCTGTCCATGGATTTCTCCAGGCAAGCATACTGAAGTAGGTTGCCATGCGCTCCTCCAGGGGATCTTCCCACCCCAGGGACTGAACCCCGGTCTCCCTCATGGGAGGCAGGTTCTTTACCGTCTGAGCCACCTGGAAAGCCCATCTTTAAAACATGATATGAGTCTATTGAGAAGGGGTCAGAGCCCTCCAGGGCAACTCCTGGGCCCTGTAGCCTACCTGCCCATCTGCTCCCTTCCTGTAAACTACCTCCTTTTCTACTCCAGCCTTTTTCAAATAAAACCTCTAGCCTTCAGGTTAATTACATTAACCTGTCAAGGGATTGGGGTCAACAAGGCTTTCAGCACAAAGACTTCATCTTTCAAGTTTCTTTGCAACAGTGCTGAGCATTAATACATTCTAGTTGAATTCAGTGGGACACTTGTCCTCAGTGACCTACATCTCCCATTACTTAATTCTCACTCTTGTCTTTGGAGCTCTTAGAGATAGATAAATTAGTTCTCTCAATTTGAACCCGGAACTGTTCTTTAGGTAAGTGATCCGCATTCCTCACCTTACCCACTTGAAACAATAGGCTTTTATCATTAGAATGTCCTGGTTCAGTCTTCAGAAAATCTAGTTCCTGATTGTGAAGATCCAAGTGAGAAAGTAAAATGTTTTAGTAGGGACAAGATTTAAACAGTAAAGCTTATTGTTTTGCTTTTGCAGTTTTTCATGGTGTTCATGGTTAACTTTGCTTCAGATTACGGATAGAGCCAGTATAACTTTGAATGGTAAAAGTTCTTTAAGACACATTTCCCTCAAAGAGGCTGTATTTGTGTTTCCACCTATACTCTGCCTTTCTTATAGTTTCTTGTGGGCATATTTTATACCCTCTATAGAGTTCCTGGGATGGATGAAATATACATTTAAAAATAGTGGTGAGTGGATTTTGGAGGTGTGTGGAGGATGTGATCTAACTGAAACAGTCTTATTTCAGTAGTAATGCTTAAGATGTTTGCCAGTGATGCACTTGGGTTGACTTTCAGACAGATTACATTAAAAAACAAACAAACAAACAAACAAACAAACAAAAACCCCAAAACCTTTGTTGGCAGAACTTTCCGAAGAGGAGTATATTTGTGAATGGTTGCCTCAAGAAAAGTAAATGTTTGACAGAGGTAGTGAAACCAAATCTATTTTTAAAGTGGAATATTTTAAGTGGCTTCGAATTCATGCTGTCTTTTCTTTAAGAGTGATTTTTAAAGAAATAGCATTTCATAGTATAGGCTAAATTAACTCTTCAGAATGCAGCTGTTATTGAATTCTATTTTAGGTATGTTCTAGGATGGATTAGATTGGAATAGCAGCTTGAAGAGGGGCCTCCCAGTTGGCTCAGTGGGAAAAAATCTGCCTGCCAGTGCAGGAGATGCAGCAGGCGTGGGTTCAATCTCCAGGTCAGGAAGATCCCCTGAATTAGGAAATGGCAACCCACTCCAGTATTCTTGACTGAGAAGTCTCATGGACAGAGGAGCTGGTGGGCTACAGTTCATTGGGTCACAAAGAGTAGGACACAGCTGAGCGGCTGAGCACAACTTGAATCTTTCAACTGATGAGCATTCACTTAGATCTTTGATTTCTTTCAATAACATTTTATGGTTTAGGTATTTTTTTTTGCTGTTGTTATTGTTTTTTTGCAGATATCTTATACAACTTTGATATTATTCATACAGACTTGATGTTTTGATATAGCTTCAGATGGGATCAGTTTTCAATAATAATTTTTGCTGGTATATTGATATAAAAATACACTTAATTTTTGAATATTGACCCAGTATCTAGTAACCTTGCTAACCACATTGATGTCACTATTTATCTGTGGTTTCCTTTGTGCTTTTTCCATGTAGATTTATATAATCTGCAAAAATAAGAGTTTTGTTTCTCTGCTTTCAATGTTTATAACATATTTATTTTTCTTGTCTTACTAAGTTGGTCAAGACACCCAATACAATGAAACAGGCAATTTTGACTGGATTTTTCAAAAGGGAAACTTCAAGTTTTGTAATCAAATGTAACATACTATAGGCNGTGCAATGAGTGCTGTGCACGAAGGTGACTGTTTCTGTCATTGGTGATTCCAGGAGGTTTTGGAAGAATTTGAAAAGCCTATATTAGAGACAACACATCACAATCCTGGTTATAATTCCAAACTCCTGGTTACAAATCAGGAAATAAGGGATGAAACCATAACACCAGGTATAGCCTTCTCTTCCAGCCCTTATCCACCTTCCTGTTCACATGTCCATGTTTGGTATGAGACATTTCAAAAAATATTTATTTATTTATTTGGCTGCACTGGGTCTTAAGTTCATGGGCTTAGTTGCTCTGTTGCATGTGAGAACTTAGTCCCTCCCCTCGGGATGGAACTCACATCCCCTGCATTGCAAGGCAATGGGTTCTTAACCACTGGACCACCAGGGAAGTCCTAGTGTGAGACATTTTAAAGCACAACAGATTGTGTTAAAATAAAAAAAAGANAGAACTTAGTCCCTCCCCTCAGGATGGAACTCACATCCCCTGCATTGCAAGGCAATGGGTTCTTAACCACTGGACCACCAGGGAAGTCCTAGTGTGAGACATTTTAAAGCACAACAGATTGTGTTAAAATAAAAAAAAGAGGAAAAATAAACTTTATCACTGATTTGAGTCTGAAGTCAAATTGCATATCATAATCTAAACAATTCCTGTTGATGGTCAGAAGTATGATGGAATTAGAGTAAGCCTATATTCTCAAGTAGTGACTAAACAAGATGTTAAACCAATAAAGTGAAATAGTTTAACACAAGTTAATTAAAAACAAATACAATATTTAGCTAAACTACTAAAAACTATATCAAAGACACTTTCAGTATAAATTAAACCACTCAATTTAAGGAAAAGATACTCAGATTTCTTTCTATAACTGGTTAATTATCTGAAACAGGTCAACGTACTTTAAGACACCCTTTTGTTGAATACTGCCGTTTCTGAATTCACCATAGTATTTATTATTTTTTTCTAAACAACTCTTTGAATTAAACAGGAATATTATACTGAGGAAAACATGCAAATAACTAGAAGATCAAAACGTTTACTCTTGAACATCTCAAGTCAAATATAAACTAAATTGGTTCTGAAAAGGAATGGCTCACTGCTAATTTTCAAGTCTGTAGACTTGAAATGCAAACTTAAAAATCCGTGTGGAAAACAGTTATGTTTCCTCTTTGCTGTTTCAAAACTACTAAATAAATACCCAGGTATTTAATGGATTCTTGAAGTATAAATTGTTTTTAAGAAATATAAATGCATCTTTCTTTCAGGTCCTTTGTAGCAAGAAAGCCTCCTAAAAATATAAGAGCAGGTTTTGTAAATACAGCACAGATTTGGAATGAAAACATCTACTCCAGAGTACTAAAAAAAAAAACAACAAAAAACCCACAATGTAAAAACAAATCAGATAGCCAAAAAAGAAGCAGATACTTAATCTGAAGACAGACTATATATCACCTATTAATTTAATCTGTTAGAACCTCCCCCAAAGGAAAAATGTCAATTTCATCAAGGTGTAAAATCCTGACTTTATATTAAGCAATTATGAACTCAAAAGCTATAAACACATGCTACAGATAAATGACAGCTACAGATATCAACTGTTTAATTTTTCTTTAAATACATTGTTTTTATGTTATAAATGTCATGGAACCAGGAACTGAAACAGTTCACTGTACATTCCTGGAAATCAACTTCAAAGCACATCTGGTTTACATTTAACTAGTTATGTCACTGGAAACACAATCTAAACCACAGCGCTTGCTGTAAAAATTTTAACTTTCACAGACTCTCAGAGCTCAAACAAAAAAAGTAAAATAAATTTTTGTAACTTTGGTTTGAAATATCAGAGAAACTTGATTACTGCTTTTTAATACATACTTAAAATAGACTGCTGAAAACATGAATGACAAGTAAAATTAGTGCATATAGCAAATATATAGAGAGAAAGCTAGAATTGACAATGAATTGGCTAATAACTCCTTGCCTAGTCTTTGGAAATTAGTTTAGAAAGAATAGCATGCAGAGAACTGCTTCAGGCATACAAATTTATCGTGTGAATGCAAGGCTGGAAGTAAGGAGGACACCCAAGGGAAAAAGATTTCCATGGCCTTCAGGTCTATTTCTTTTTTGCAAAACACTTAATAAAATGCAAATAACTTAATAGTGGGATGAAAGCGTAGAAATAACATTTATCTGGTTAAGTTTTTCACAATAAATCATTTTTATTTCCACCAATGTCATAAGGCTAGAACCCAAATATTTCTCTATCATTTCTCTTTTATTTACATAACATGAACTTCTTTCTTATAAATATTAGATATAAAACATATTTCATATTAAAGAAAAGGCTAGTTTATCAGGAACAATTATTCTTTGGCAAAATAAATAAAGACCATCCTTTTAAACCATCACTGCTTCCTGATTTGGTATTACTATGCATTAATACTTATGTAATCATCTAATGTCACACTGGTGCTTCCCTGGTAGCTCAGCTGGTAAAGAATCCACCTGCAGTGCAGGAGACCCCGGATTGATTCCTGGGTTGGGAAAATCCCCTGAAGAAGGGATAGGCTACCCACTCCAGTATTCTTGGGCTTCCCTGGTGGCTCAGATGGTAAAGAATCTGCCTGCAGAGTGGGAGACCTGCCTTTGATCCCTGGTTTGGGAAGATTCCTCTGAAGGAGGGCATGGCAACCCACTCCAGTATTCTTACCTGGAAAATCCCCATGGACAGAGGAGCCTGCAGGGCTACAGTCCGTGGGGTCACAAAGAGTCAGACGCAACTGAGTGATTAAACATAGCAATGTCACACTATTAAACACCACTCTTCACTTTATCACCTAAGTAGGTGAATCCCTTTTATTTATGCTTTGATATTTCGCCTCTTAGTATGCTTCAAGTTCATCTTACTTGTCAAAATGGAAGCAATATGCTATAAATATTGACAATCTGGTATTCAAACCAAACTGACCAAACTGAATCAGACACCATCCATATAGCTCCCTGTTGTGTCTTCCCTACAAAGTCACAAAAGGGTACTGTCACTGGACAGGGAAACCAGTTCTCATATTGATCAGCTTCTCAGTTAAGTGAAGATGATATCCTAAGTCATTATTGCTTTCAGAGCTTCCTGACATTTAACAATAGATAACTCCAATAGGCAATAGATAAAACTGAAAAAGGGCAGTGGGAAGGAAGTATAGAAAGTCAGGAATAAAAAAAAAGGAAACACAATTATTGAAATCCCTTCTCCTACCCTCCCAAAAAAACTCACGGAGTAAACTCATGGCTTGGAATTTTTCTTTTACAAAATGCATTTCTCATGGCAATTCTAAAGGATAAAAGGTGTTGAGGGGAGGGGGCTCATGTTCAGTCACGTCCTACTCTTTGCAAACCTCTGGACTGCAGCCCGCCAGGCACCTCTGTCTATAGAAATTTTTAGGCTAAGTACTGGAGTGGTTTGCCATTTCCTACTCCAGGGGATCTTCTTGACCCAGTAATAACCTGTATTTCCTGCATCTCTTGTGTTGCAGGCAGATTCTTTACCCCTAAGCCACTGGAGAAGCCCAAGGAGAGTAGCTATGGGTGCTAAAAGATAAAAACTCTGGATGCACACACTTGGGAAGCCTGGACTAATGAAAAAAGATACTAAGAGAAAAAAAATACTAACAGATGTCTCTGTNAATGAAGCAGGGCAAAGACTAATAGAGTTTTGCCAAGAAAATGCGCTGGTCATAGCAAACACCCTCTTCCAACAACACAAGAGAAGACTCTACACGTGGACATCACCAGATGGTCAACACTGAAATCAGATTGATTATATTCTATGCAGCCAAAATGGAGAAGCTCTATACAGTAAACAAAAACAAGACCAGGAGCTGACTGTGGCTCAGATCATGAACTCCTTATTACGAAATTCAGACTTAAACTAAAGAAAGTAGGAAAACCACTAGACCATTCAGGTATGACCTAAATCAACCAATCTTAATATTGGCTATTACAGAATTTTCATTTGTTCCTTTTTTTTTTTTCTTATATTGTGATTTCTAGAACTCTGCTGAAATTCTCAGTCTTATTCATATTCTGTGAAAATAACAAGCATTTTATTTTAAAGTCACTATTTGATATCTCCAGTACTGGAGTGTCTGGCTGGCTTCTGTTTAGTTTAGCTGATTTTCTATTGTGTTGTTACTTTTCATTTTATGCCAAATATCTTATTTATAAAACTGTTGACAGCAATCATTTGAGATCAGATATTTTTACATTCTTCCAAGAAGATTTTAATTTTATTTCAGTCAGGGTTTGGAAGTAATAGAAATTCAGCATCATCTTTTTCCAAATCTAGAGACTGAATCAATCAGAATCTGAGCTACAAGCACCTCAAGAGTGGCCTTTTGTAATTTCATTCTCACTCTTGGGTGTGACATTTCTGATATCAACCCAAAGAGGGGAAGGTAGTTATCCAGATAAAGTCTTCTCACTTGCTGGTTCCCAGACTCTAATAGCTGTGTATGTCTTTCAAAATCATAGTGCAGTCCCTAGCACCCACTCTGGAATTTCCTAAAACTCCATAAAAAAGTGATAGCTATGCAACACTGAACTCTTTAGGTCTCTGTTCTCTTGCTCTGGTAAATCCCTACTATCATATTGGTCCTTTAATTCCATCAATAGTTTTAAACAGTTATTTTTTCCAGTTGTTTTGTTTTCTCTTAGGTAAGATTTTCCTGCATTCCTCAACCCATTAATTGAGCTATATGTTTCTTTACAATACTTAGCACTAGCCCAATTCAAATTCTTCTTTGCTTCTTACCTATCTTCTCTCACTGAAATGTAATTTAAGTTCCATGAATAGATGGACTGTTTGATTTTATTTAATAATGATTCCCAAATATCTATAAGGCTTCCTGATGCATCAGTTCAGTTTATTTGCTCAGTTGTGTCTAACTCTTTGCGACCCCATTGACCCTAGCACACCGGCCTTCCCTGTCCGTCACCAATTCCCAGAGCTTATTTAAACTCATGTCCATCAAATCAGTGGTGCCCTCTAACCATCTCATCCTCTGTCATTCCCTTCTCTTTCCATGTTCTATCTTTCCCAGCATCAGGGGCTTTTCCAGTGAGTCAGTTCTTTGCATCAGGTGGCCAAAGTATCGGAGTTTCAACTTCAGCATCAGTCCTTCCAGTGAATATTCAGAAATGATTTCCTTTAGGATGAACTGGTTGGATCATATCCTGATGCATAGTAGATAATAACAATGAAAAAAGGAAACAGATGTATACTTATCAATTATGACAGATGTTTTGTCTATGTATTATATCTGTTAAAGTGATTTTACATGAATGTACACACTTGATCATTGCAACAGTCTTGTGAAGTGTGATTATTGGTGCGTTTGTCAGATGAGAAAAGCCAAAGTATAGGGACTTTCCTGGTGATCCACAGGTTAAGACTTTGCCTTACAATGCAGGGAGTGTGGGTTCGATCCCTTGTCTGGGAGCTAAGATTCCCACATACCTCAGGTCCCTGCCCCCCAGAAAACCAAAACAAAACAGAAGCAATATTGTAGCAAATTCATTAAAGACTTAAAAACAAAAAAGAAGGAAAACAGAGGTACAGAGCTACTGTGGCCAACCCTTGATTCCACAAACAAGTTTCAAGTATTTTATTTGAATCTACATATTCAAAATCAAACTTTGCAAAGTAAGTTTGTAGCTATCGAGTTATAGTTTGGTATTTGCTTACATCTGGTGGCTCAAATGGTACAGCGTTAGTATGCAGTGTGGAAGACCTGGATTTGATCCCTGANTTCAAAATCAAACTTTGCAAAGTAAGTTTGTAGCTATCGAGTTATAGTTTGGTATTTGCTTACATCTGGTGGCTCAAATGGTACAGCGTTAGTATGCAGTGTGCAAGACCTGGATTTGATCCCTGAGTTGAGAAGATCCCTGGGAGAAGGAAATCGCAGCCCACCCTAGTACTCTCACCTGGAAAATCCCATGGATGGAGGAGCCGTGGGGTTGCCAAGAGTTGGACACTGCTAAGTGACTTCACTTTCACTTTACACAGGAAAAGCATATGTGTTTATTAGCTAACAATTTGAAATCTTTCATAATTTGGAAATTCTTCCTCATAAGTGATTTCTTTAAAATCACACCTTAGATACCAGAATTAACTACTCATAGTCTCTGCTTCCTAGAAATTTTAAGGTAGCATGCAGAAATCAACAGTGGTAAAATGTTTGTATCTCAAATTAAATGGACAGTATTTAAATATTAAAAAAAAAAGCTACTTGTTTTTAGAAACATAGTTTTCTCACCCCCCTCAAATCTGAAAACTCTCAAATGTTATTATCAAAGTGCTTTAGATTAAATAATTGGGATCTTAAAATAGGATTATTTCTCTTATTACAAAGGTTATAACTTTTTATCCAGAAAATATAATAACAATATAGATATAAATATAGAAAAAAAAACCTTAAAATAGTCTTTAATAAATAGCCCTTATTAGTAGTTTTAGTAGTAACTTCATACACACACACATGTACTTTCCAGGTGACTCAGTGGTAAAAACCCACCTGCCTGTTCAGGAAATGACATGGGTTCGATCCTTGAGTCAGGAAGATCCCCTGGAGAAGAAAATTGCTACCCACTCCAGTATTCCTGCCTGGGAAGTCCCATGACAGAGGAGTCGGTAGAGTCACAAAAGAATCAGACACAACTTAGCAACTAAACAATAACAAAACACACACACATATTTTGAAAACTGGATTAATACTGCAGGATTATTTTGCAACCCACCTTAATTCTATAATACATTCCCAATATAATGGTCAATTGTTTTCATTTCATCAAATATTCTTTTGAAATGAGAGTTTTAATGGCAAATATGCAATGCAATGGAATATAATTAACTTATTAGACACTACAGTTATTTATAAAATTTCTTTTTATTTTAAATGTGCACTTGTGTACTTGCTTTTTCACAGTTTATATAATATAGTTATATAAAATTGTTGCATAGGAGATTATTTAGAAGATTTTTATGTTACATAATTTTAAATTATTTCAAATTTGTTACTGTAATTTATAACTCAACTAAAATAATACAATAACTTTCTTCCTCAAATCTACTCTTACATTAGACTTATATCTTTGAAAAGCTTTACCATTTGATAAATAAAATATTTTTTTTCTTTAAAAAATTGCACATTTTTGATCAATTATGAGGTTGACTGCATTTTCATGGTTTTGGTTTTATATTGTATGTGTGTGACTCATTGAAAAAGACTCTGATGCAGGAAGTTATTGGGGGCAGGAGGAGAAGGGGATGACAGAGGATAAGATGGCTGGATGGCATCACCGACTCGATGGACAAGAGTTTGAGTGAACTCCTGGAGTTGGTGATGGACAGGGAGGCCTGGTGTCTGCAATTCATGGGGTTGCAGAGTCAGACACTGAGTGAGAAACTGAACTGAACTGAACTGATGCATTATGTATGTACTGATGTGTAAATGTATTCATTCTGCAAACCTTTTATTCTTTTTTATGTACTTTTCTTGTTATTTAAGAATTATTATATATTAGGGATGTTAGTCTTTAAGTAGTAGGAATGTTAAATTTTCTTTCTCATGTAAGTTAAAATATTTCCCCACTTTCCCATTTCCTTTTTTGTTTACAGTAATTATTTTTTCATGTGCAAAAGTTTGAATATATATAAGTTCTTGTTTCTTCTTTTTTCTTTATACTTTGAAAACATTAATTATATTACTTATAATTTCATTATGTCTTATTTNTAATGGCAAATATGCAATGCAATGGAATATAATTAACTTATTAGACACTACAGTTATTTATAAAATTTCTTTTTATTTTAAATGTGCACTTGTGTACTTGCTTTTTCACAGTTTATATAATATAGTTATATAAAATTGTTGTGTAGGAGATTATTTAGAAGATTTTTATGTTACATAATTTTAAATTATTTCAAATTTGTTACTGTAATTTATAACTCAACTAAAATAATACAATAACTTTCTTCCTCAAATCTACTCTTACATTAGACTTATATCTTTGAAAAGCTTTACCATTTGATAAATAAAATATTTTTTTTCTTTAAAAAATTGCACATTTTTGATCAATTATGAGGTTGACTGCATTTTCATGGTTTTGGTTTTATATTGTATGTGTGTGACTCATTGAAAAAGACTCTGATGCAGGAAGTTATTGGGGGCAGGAGGAGAAGGGGATGACAGAGGATAAGATGGCTGGATGGCATCACCGACTCGATGGACAAGAGTTTGAGTGAACTCCTGGAGTTGGTGATGGACAGGGAGGCCTGGTGTCTGCAATTCATGGGGTTGCAGAGTCAGACACTGAGTGAGCAACTGAACTGAACTGAACTGATGCATTATGTATGTACTGATGTGTAAATGTATTCATTCTGCAAACCTTTTATTCTTTTTTATGTACTTTTCTTGTTATTTAAGAATTATTATATATTAGGGATGTTAGTCTTTAAGTAGTAGGAATGTTAAATTTTCTTTCTCATGTAAGTTAAAATATTTCCCCACTTTCCCATTTCCTTTTTTGTTTACAGTAATTATTTTTTCATGTGCAAAAGTTTGAATATATATAAGTTCTTGTTTCTTCTTTTTTCTTTATGCTTTGAAAACATTAATTATATTACTTATAATTTCATTATGTCTTATTTCATATGTAGTTCTAGATAGTTTAACTAGATTATTACTTTGCTATTAAAGAGAGTTTATGTTTTCTTAAGAGTTAACTAATTTTCCCAGAACTAGTTGGTTGAAAAATCATACTTCTTTATTATTTTAGAATGCCAGCTTTTTCCCCTGGAATTCTGTTTCACTAGATATCTTACACTAGTATTATAATGTTTATATTATTGTGGCTTTATAGTATGCTATAATTTCAAGCAATGAAAATTCAGCTTCCCAGTGAAACAGTTAGGACTTGAGGATGTCAGCTAGAACATGTGCAAAAGATATATCTGAGCCAAATATTAAAGATTTTGGGAAAATTAACTGACATAGCAAAGCCTATGGCATGAAACAAAGAAAGTGTGAAGCAAATAGAAAGCTATCTGGACCAGAAACCCTCCCATAGCAAGTGTGGTGAGGATGAGCTAGAGATTCCTATTAATTATTGATTTTGCCTAAATATTTTGAATAAATGGAGTAGAATTCCTAATATTCAGCATCATTTTAATCATTCTTCACATATTTTGTTGCCTTCATGAGATTATGACTTACAGAACACTGCTAGTATTATGTTTTACACAAAAAGACCATTTGGATAAGGTAGAATATAGTTGCTAATTAGAGACATACAAATATAAGTGTACAAACTGTGCAAAATCATTAGAAGAGCCCACCATCCAGACTTGTTAACAAGACTGATCTTTGTCTGATTATGCTGTACACTGTACAAATCACTGATACCAAATCCTGTAGAAATGAACAGGGAAAGAAGAGGGAATTGGATCCTATCAGTGAGCTATGTTTTGAATAACTGACATAGTCTTCGTTATTGTGCAGATATCTCCCATTTCCGTTTTCCTTGGCCACAAGTTGGTTTGACCTGGTTTTAACTGTTATGCTTACATGGAAGGGAAAGGTGAACTTCCTGCTTTAGCTCAGCCCCTGAGCTCTTAGCAGACTGGTAAGTAACCTGGCTTTTGACTGAGTCAGATTTTAGTGCCCTGGATTTGACTTCACATGCTGTTTGTCTGTGCTCTGGCCCTTCAGATTTTCTACTGATGCTTGTAAATCATTTGTCATCTCTACCACTGAGAAAGAAACCAAAAAGATCCTTCATGAGTCAATGGTACTCATTTTTTTGAAAGGAAAATTTCTCTGGTTTCCCCACTCTGTCTTGACAAGGACAGCAACAAACCCTGCTCCATGAATACTAACAGAGTCCCCTGGCAGAGCTCGGATGTACAAGCCCAGTGACCCCTACAATTGAGAAGTTGCAGACACTACCTCCTGGTAAGGTCCATTTGACCTGACAGGATGTATCAGTTGAGCTGATGAGGGCCCTGTCCTAGGACTTGGGATGAAAAAGTTAGTGTCAGTTGCTCAGTGTTGTCAGACTCTTTGCAGCCCGATGGACTGTAGCCTGCCAAGCTCCTCTGTCCATGGAATTCTCCAGGTAAGAATAGGGGAGTGGGTAGCCATTTCCTTCTCCAGTGGATCTTCCTGACCCAGGGATCAAACCCAGGTCTACCTGCATTGAAAGCAGATTCTTTGCCATCTGAGCCACCAGAGAAGCCAAGAACTTGGGCTAGTTCCAACCAAATCTATGCTGATATTGTGGGCTAAAAGAAAACCACGAGAGGATCTGAGTGTATGAGACACAGCAAAAGGGGAGTGTGCAGGGTTATAGCTCAATCTTGCTTCAGAAATTCTGGGGCTGGTTGGGACAAAGGGTTAAAATCCCTTAAGATTTGCTTTAGCCTTGACTGCCTACACTCTCAACCTCCCCCGCCACTTCCTCACATTTCTAAGATGTCCCCTGTGCCGAATTCTTATTCAACTTCAAACTGACAAACTGTTTTTAATCTTTTCTTTCCATCCAGCCTGGAGATTGGGAAGCAAAAATCAATACCGGTTGGCAGGTGATCAAGCTGCTTCAGACTGGTGTGAGGAAGGAGAAGAGCCAGAGAGCAAGGGGACATGAGGAAGGAGAGGGGCAGCAGGAGGGGGCTGGAGGCGTGGGGGAGGGAGTTTGACTAAGCACCATGAATTACTAGCTAGAGGTCCAAAGGGCTGTGATTTCTCTGGCCTTGAGCAGGGGAGCTTGGGAATGCCATTAGAACAATTAGGTCAGGAGTTCACAGCTGTTGAGGTGCCTTTGAAGAGAGGCACAGAGAATTTTCCTGACAATCCAGAGGGTGAGTGTGAGGGAGAGAGACAGCCAGAGAGGGGGGCTCGATCCTTCTGTAGTGTCCTCCAAGTAGAGACTTGACAACATCAGCCCCTCAGTGAGAGGTCGACTGTTCCTTTGTGAAAGGAAATGGGATAAACGTTTTCTTAATTCCATTAAAAAATAACATTTAAAATATTTTCTCAAGGATTGCAGGGATGGATGTTATGGGGAAAAGTGCTCACCCAGACTTCTCTAAACACAATCATCTGGGAGACTTAGTCTCCATTTCTGGCTCAGAGACACCGTGATCCTGATTGCTTAATTATTGACATACTGAAAGTTTTAATAAGGCAGTAGACACTCGTGTCACTGGGTGGGAGCTAGGAAACATGGCCTTTTTAAGTGTTTGTTTAGTCCCTAAATCATGTCTGACTCTGCTACCCTATGGACTGTAGCTCATCAGGCTCTTCTGTCCATGGGGATTTTTCAGGCAAGAATACTGAAGTGGGTTCCCATTTCCTTCTCCAAGGGACCTTTCCAATCCAAGGATCAAGCCCACATCTCTTACGTCTCCTGCATTGCAGGTGGATTCTTTACCACTGAGCTATTGGGGAAGTGTGGAAAACTGATGAAAGCCTGAGCCACATTTGTGTGGCCACAGCAACAAAAGGGCTGCTATGTGGACCTATGATATAACTCAGACAAAATTCTGAGATTTTAACTAAAGATTCTTCCCTAACATTTCCTTTCCCCAACATTTAGGCAGTAGTATGGCCATTCTATTACCTTTCTTAAGGAAGGGAAAATGTGGAGAGAACAGAGTCAAAATGTGAGCCTCTCAGCTTCTCCAGATAGTATTGNAGAACTTGGGCTAGTTCCAACCAAATCTATGCTGATATTGTGGGCTAAAAGAAAACCACGAGAGGATCTGAGTGTATGAGACACAGCAAAAGGGGAGTGTGCAGGGTTATAGCTCAATCTTGCTTCAGAAATTCTGGGGCTGGTTGGGACAAAGGGTTAAAATCCCTTAAGATTTGCTTTAGCCTTGACTGCCTACACTCTCAACCTCCCCCGCCACTTCCTCACATTTCTAAGATGTCCCCTGTGCCGAATTCTTATTCAACTTCAAACTGACAAACTGTTTTTAATCTTTTCTTTCCATCCAGCCTGGAGATTGGGAAGCAAAAATCAATACCGGTTGGCAGGTGATCAAGCTGCTTCAGACTGGTGTGAGGAAGGAGAAGAGCCAGAGAGCAAGGGGACATGAGGAAGGAGAGGGGCAGCAGGAGGGGGCTGGAGGCGTGGGGGAGGGAGTTTGACTAAGCACCATGAATTACTAGCCAGAGGTCCAGAGGGCTGTGATTTCTCTGGCCTTGAGCAGGGGAGCTTGGGAATGCCATTAGAACAATTAGGTCAGGAGTTCACAGCTGTTGAGGTGCCTTTGAAGAGAGGCACAGAGAATTTTCCTGACAATCCAGAGGGTGAGTGTGAGGGAGAGAGACAGCCAGAGAGGGGGGCTCGATCCTTCTGTAGTGTCCTCCAAGTAGAGACTTGACAACATCAGCCCCTCAGTGAGAGGTCGACTGTTCCTTTGTGAAAGGAAATGGGATAAACGTTTTCTTAATTCCATTAAAAAATAACATTTAAAATATTTTCTCAAGGATTGCAGGGATGGATGTTATGGGGAAAAGTGCTCACCCAGACTTCTCTAAACACAATCATCTGGGAGACTTAGTCTCCATTTCTGGCTCAGAGACACCGTGATCCTGATTGCTTAATTATTGACATACTGAAAGTTTTAATAAGGCAGTAGACACTCGTGTCACTGGGTGGGAGCTAGGAAACATGGCCTTTTTAAGTGTTTGTTTAGTCCCTAAATCATGTCTGACTCTGCTACCCTATGGACTGTAGCTCATCAGGCTCTTCTGTCCATGGGGATTTTTCAGGCAAGAATACTGAAGTGGGTTCCCATTTCCTTCTCCAAGGGACCTTTCCAATCCAAGGATCAAGCCCACATCTCTTACGTCTCCTGCATTGCAGGTGGATTCTTTACCACTGAGCTATTGGGGAAGTGTGGAAAACTGATGAAAGCCTGAGCCACATTTGTGTGGCCACAGCAACAAAAGGGCTGCTATGTGGACCTATGATATAACTCAGACAAAATTCTGAGATTTTAACTAAAGATTCTTCCCTAACATTTCCTTTCCCCAACATTTAGGCAGTAGTATGGCCATTCTATTACCTTTCTTAAGGAAGGGAAAATGTGGAGAGAACAGAGTCAAAATGTGAGCCTCTCAGCTTCTCCAGATAGTATTGTGCCAATTTGATGGTGGGTAAAATTCCTCAATGAGAAAGGTTTTTCAGCATTAAGAATCAGGATTTTGGCTCCTAATTAGTCTCCTGCTTCCACTCCTTCTAGAAAAGAGTCTATACACTCTTCCTGCTGCTACTGCTGCTGCTAAGTCGCTTCAGTCGTGTCTGACTCTGTGTGACCCCATAGATGGCAGCCCACCAGGCTCCTCTGTTGCCGGGATTCTCCAGGCAAGAACACTGGAGTGGGTTGCCCTTTCCTTCTCCAATGCATGAAAGTGAAAAGTGAAAGTGAAGTCACTGAGTTGTGTCTGACTCTTCGTGACCCCATGGATTGCAGCCTACCAGGCTCCTCCATCCATGGGATTTTCAAGGCAAGAGTACTGGAGTGGGGTGCCATTGCCTTCTCCATACACTCTTTCTAGAGTAGGTCAAGAGTTTTTGTCTCCCGTGGAGGAGGAGTAGAGTAAAAAGGCAGTTGATGGTCATTTTACACAGTGTCCTCTATCATCATAGGATCCTTGGACATGGGTAGGCAGAAAATATAAACCCAGGTCCTTATGAGGGGAATCTCAGAGCAAGAAAACTATACTTTGCTTTCCAGCATGTAGCCTGGGAAGGCNACTCCCCACCACTTTCAGCTTAAAATGTTGTATACTTTTGGAAGTCTCTAGGTATCTGGCAATGTTGGGTTCTTCACTGTGCCTAATGAGGATATCTACGTCATTTATATCCCCAAAGAGTTGTGAAGTAAATACGAATTCCAAGGTGAATGAAGTGGGTAGAAATACAGGGTCTGCCTGTCTCCTTTCAACCAGAGGGTGAAGACTTCCACAAGATTACTGAGTACAAGGACAAATGCCACCTCCTGCATGGCCAGAGAGAAGCAAGTGTCTGTGCTGCACTGGGGGAAGCAAAGGAGAGGAGCTCTTGCACTGTGACCCACTTGTGGGAGCAAAGGATCTATAAGTGCTTTTCAGAAAAATCAGATGTATGCTATGGGTGGGGAAAGGCAGTGACCACTGGCTGAAGCCATTTGATTCTGGCTCAGGAAAACTGCCTGGAAGATCAATGGAACCTGGAGAGAGTCCTTGAGTGGGGAAGCAGTGGGCAGCTGGAGCAATACAAGACTTTGCCTGTGAAATCAGGACTTGAATTCTGTAAAAAAACAGTTAACCTGGAAAAGTACATCAGAGCAGGATGCATCAGTGGCTGCAGGAGAAAGACGGCTTCACACATCTACCAGGACCCAGAAAACACAGAGTTATATAACCACAGTTACACAAGTAAAAAATGTCTGTATCCTCGCTACTCTTCCTCTCTGCTCATGCCTCATTTCCTAGAAATTAATAAAACCTAAAAGTTGGAGAGGAGATTTTTGGGAGAGAGACAGAAAAAATGCACCACATTCCCTTCCTTAAAGGAGGTCCTTGAAGAAAACTTATACAAGGCCCTAGCTGAAGCCGGGAAAATTGAAGTGTGTGCTGCATATGTATTGGACTGGGTGTTCTGGTTTCTGAATCAAGACTCAGCAACTTAAAGTGACCATAAAAGTATTAGCTATGTTCAGTTTAAGTGACTATCAATAATATCACAAAGGGCCAGGAAACTCATGGAGCCATCAAGGATTTTAGCCAAGGGCAAGAGTTAAGCTCATCCTTTGAATAAACACACACACACAAACACACAAATGGTGGGAGAAAACAATTCAGCTACATATGAGACCATCCCACAATTTCTGTCTAATAATTTTAGTTTTGGTTGCAAAAATTATCATTATCCTTTAATGATTTTGTAAGTGTTGTTTCTTTTTAAGAAGGACACTGGCTTTTAAGACTACAGTCTTTGTTTCATATGGGTTATACTTATAAGTACCTAATAGAGCCATCACAACTTTTGTGTAAATGATGAGGCCACCCCTCCACTCTTTCTCCCTCTCCTCACTTTCCACCATGAGAGTATCATGGGAGGTTCCTGCAATCTGCAATGCCTTGTGCATCTCACAAAGTTTGGGCTGCTGTGACATTACTGTCTACTTTCTCAGAGCCTGGCACTAGATCACACGCTGGATCCTAGAGCAAATACATCTTTTATTATGAAGAAAACTTAAAAAATGATTATTTTAAAAAAATCTTTCATACCTATTATCTTGTTTAGTTGATTTTGGTTTTTAAATGTTCAGAAAAATAATCCTCTACTGGGCAAATTTCTCCCTTTATTCAGGAAACATAAATACAGTGATCTCTGTTAGACCCTATGTTAGACCTGGCTGTGTAATGGTGAAAAAAAAAAAAAAAAAAGACTCATTTCTTGTTTTCACCAGGGTTACTGTTGAGAGCCTTATTTCAACAAATAAGCAAAAAGACTTACAAGTTTTAAGTACTAAGAAAAAAAGATCAGCGTCCATAGAAATAATAAGAGGCAACAAATTTTGACCAATATGAAAACCTTATTATAGCTAAAATCAGTTTTGGTTTCTGCAAATGGGACTGTAATTGGTACAATCACTTCAGAGAGCAGTTTGGCCCCTATATTTCAAGAACTTTAAGAAAATTCTCAGGTACTTTAACCTAATGATTCATTTGTAAAAATTTATCCTACAAAAGTGATTTGAGATGAACTAAAGAGCTATGAGCCAGCATATTCATTGCAGCATTATTTAAAGTAACGGACAACTGAAAATGATCTAACTTTCTAATAAAAAGAGAATGGTTCCATAAATTAGAGTAAATTTATAAAATAGAAAATCATGAAGTCTTTTACAAAGGATAGTTATGAGCTCATAGGGTCTAGATAAGTGGACTTTTGGTCCTGTCCAAAATGTTCACTGAGACATTTTGGTCCACACCAAAATTTGATCCTGTCAAAAATGTCCATGAGTGTATCAGGTCCATGTCAAACAATCCTTGATATTTGATCCTCTTAAAACCTCCACCCTCAGAAAACATCTCTGGGTTCCAATAGCCTATGACATTTATTTATATTTTTAGTTTATAGAATTACTATGTAAAAATACTATCCATCATGTTTTATTGGTCCAATAATTGTGTTAGGTCTATATTGCTTCTAATAACTCTTTTTGCTTTAGTAACCTAGCTGGTAATCATGTAGGTAGATGGGCTTGGGATCAAACCATGCAGAAAAGCTGGATTTATGTTAATTATGTTTACTAAGGAAGAATCCTACAGTTACAGAAATATACCAAGAATAACTCGAGGATGGACTCTTGTGATGCATGGTGTATTAATAGGTTACTGGGTTTTTGGTTGGCTGTAGCTGGATTGTTCAATAAGGGTGGAGCTTGAAAGAAGGAGCTTGGTCAAGCTTCTGGGTAAAACAGATAGAAAATACTTTGAGGCAAATTTTCCATAAATTGTCTTCCTTTTTTGGGAGGAGTGAGAAGGGGTCAAGTGATCATAGCTGTCATGAGGGAGATTGTTGTTATTTAGTAACCAAGTTATTTCTGACCCTTTGCGACCCCATGGACTGCAGCACACTAGGCTTACCTGTTCTTCACTATCTCCTGGAGTTTGCTCAAACTCATGTCAGTGATGCCATCTAGCCATCTTATTCCCTGCTGCTCCCTTCTCCTCCTGCCCTCAATCTTTCCCAGCATCAGGGTCTTTCTGAATGAGTTGGCTCTTTGCATCAGGTAGACAGATTATTGGAGCTTCAGCTTCAGCATTAGTCCTTTCAGTGAATAGTCACGGTTTATTTCCTTTAGAATTGACTGGTTTGATCTCCTTGCAATCCAAGGGACTTTCAAGCATCTTCTTTAGCACCACAGCTTGAAAGCATCATTCTTTGGTGCTCAGCTTTCTTTATGGTCCAACTCTCGCACTCACACATGACTACTGTAAAAACCATAGCTTTGACTATACAGACCTTTGTTGCCAAAGTGATGTCTCTGATTTTTAATATGCTGTCTAGTTGCATCATAGCTTTTCTCCAAGGAGCAAGCATCTTTTAATTTCATGACTGCAGTGCTATCCACAGTAATTTTAGAGCCCAAGAAAAAAATTTGTCACTGTTTCCACTTGTTCCCCATCTCTTTGCCATGAAGATTGGCTTGGTTGCCATAATCTTAGTTTTCTGCAGTTGAGTTTTAAGCCAGCTTTTTCACTCTCCTTTTTCACCTTCATCGTGAGGGTCTTTAGTTCCTCTTTGCTTTCTGTCATTAGAGTGGTATTATTATCTCCATATCTGAGGTTATTGAAATTTCTCCCAGCAATCTTGATTCTATCTTGTGCTTCATTCAGTCCAGCATTTCACAGGATGTATTCTGCATATAAGGTGCAAATAAATAAGGTGAATATAGAGACTTGATGTACTCTTTTCCCAATTGGGAACCAGTCTATTGTTCTATGTCCTTTTCTAACTGTTGCTTCTTCACCTGCATGTAGGTTTCTTAGAAGGCAGGTTAGATGGTCTGATATTCCCATCTTTTAAAGAATTTTCCACAGTTTGTTATAATCCACACAGTCAAAGGCTTTAGTGTAGTGAATGAAGCAAAAGTAGATGTTTCCTTCTGAAATTGCCTTGCTTTTTCTATGATCCAGCAGATGTTGGCAACTTGATCTCTAGTTCTTCTGGCTTTTCTATATTCATGTTTTATATCTGGAGGTTTTGAGTTCGTGTATTGCTGAAACCTAGCTTGAAGGATTTTGAGCATAACCTTGCTAGTACGTGAAATGACTGTAATTGTATGGTAGTTTGAACATTCCTTGACATTGTCCTTTTCTGGGACTGGAATGAAAATTGACCTTTCCAGTCCTGTGGCCACTGCTGAGTTTTCCAAATTTGCTGGCATAGTGACTGTGGCACTTTAACAGCATCATCTTTTAGGATGTGAAATAGCTCAACTGAAATTCCATCACCTCCACTAGCTTTGATCTTAATAACACTTCCTAAGGCCCACTTGATTTCATACTTCAGGATGCCTGACTCTAGGTGAGTGACCACAACATCATGGTTATCTGGGTCATTAGAGCTTTTTTTGTAAAGTTCTGTGTATTCTTGCTACTTCTTAATATCTTCTACTTCTGTTAGGTCCATACCATTTCTGTCCTTCATTGCACCTGTCTTTGCATGAAATGTTCCCTTGGTATCTCTAATTTTCTTGAAGAGATCTCTAGTCTTTCCTATTCTATTGTTTTCCGCTATTTCTTTACATCATTCACTTAGGAAGGCTTTCTTATCTCTCCTTGCTATTCTCTGGAACTCTGCATTCAGGTGGGTATATCCTTCACCTTCTCCTTTGCCTTTCCCTCTCTTCTTTTCTCAGCTATCTTTAAGCCTCCTTAGACAGCCTTTTTGCCTTTTTCATTTCTTTTTCTTTGAGATGGTTTTATTCACCACCTCCTGTACAGTGTTATGAACCTCTGTCCATAGTTCTTCAGGTACTCTGTCAGATCTAATCCCTTGACTATTTGTCACTTCTACTGTATAATCATAAGGGATTTGATTTAGGTCATACCTGAATGGCCCAGTAGTTTTCCCCACTTTCTTCAATTTAAATCTGAATTTTGCAGTAAGGAGCTCATGATTTGAGCCACAATCAGCTCCAAATCTTGTTTTTGCTGAATGTATTGAGCTTCTCCAACTTCAGTGAATATCCAGCATCTAATTATCACCCCTCCGCCCACTCCCACACACAACTATTCCATTGCTTAAGGTTATTGGACAATATTTCCCTTGAATTGATGTCCTACAGAGGTACAACTGCAGTAGCCTGCAAGAGCTTCCTACTGCTTTTTGGGAAAATGCTAGTTGATATGACTTCCACACTTACCTCTCAATCACTGTGGACCACCATGCCCTCAGCTGGTGCCTACATACTGGTGATTCAGCCTGGTTGAACAGTGTGTCAGATGCATAAGATATCAGTAAGGTTTACCCAGCTAGTAAACCAGTAACCATGGGTCAGATGCTTACAAAGAAATAACTTCTCCTCTTGCTTGGAAATGTAACACCTTTATTTGAAATTTCTCAGCAAAATATGGCAGAAATAGTGTACTCTCAGAAAGAAAAACCAGTGTTATATCTTAACGGTTTTTGTTACCATTTCCAATCCTTAACAGTAATTGTAGTAAAGTTACTGAAGTTGTGAAAAGAGGAGAATCTTCTATGCCAGATGCATAAAGTCAAGACTTGGATAACATTTGAATTATTCAAGGTGAGAGAGGAAAACATCAGCACAACATTGGTCTTGAAGGGGAAGTAAGGGAACATGGAATAGGTTAAAATGACAGAATAAGAAGCAAATGCAATACCATCACAAGTACTATGAAGACCTCATCATGATATTTATGATGAAGAGGTCCTTTTGATACTATCAGAAAGAAACTCATTAAAGAGGAGACTAGACAGAATTTAAAGCAAACATCAACCCCTGAACCTCACTTCATTGCATGGAGCTGAAATTCCAGAGGAGTATTCCAGTAACCAGTAGAGACCCAGTTCTTATTGCATGATTCCACTGCTTGAGATGAGGAAATAATTCTTTTTTATGGCTATATTCAACTCAAGTGCCAGTGCAACATTACTCAGCAATGGCACCTTCAAGATGGCACCAACACAGTTCACTCAGTTATTTACCGTGCACCGTGTACTAGTGGGTGAAATTAGGCCATTGATTTATGCACTAGCATCGAAAAGGCAAGGACACACTTATAGATAGGCAAATGAGAAAATACTTGCATTTGTACAGAAAGAAATCTCACAAGTAACCTTTCCTTGTGCCTAATGAATTTTGAGATTTGCAAATATGAATGTGGTTTGACAACACCTGTCAAATGCAGGAGGAAAAGAGTGCTTGATTCATTTTTCACTATCATTGTGGAGAAAATTTGCTTTGTGTCTGATATTTGAGAATATGACAACAGAAAGTAACTCCCATGAGTGTGCATCCCTGTTATCTGCACTTCTATCTGTGTCTTTGGGAGATGTAAATGAAATTTGGGGGTACATTGTGGAAATTGCAGAAAAAAATTTGGGTGACTTAATGGATCATGTGAGTGTACATGTCTGTGGAAGTCTTGGCAGAGGCATAAGACCACAGGTTCTAAGATTTCCACCAGAAACTTGGAATATTTTTATATCAGCACTGAACAGCAATCACAGAACAAACAACACAGTTGAAGGCTGTCATAGCAAACTTCGAAAGCTGATGGTAATACATCATTCTTCAATTTGGAGGTTTTTTTTTTTTTTTTTTTTTAAGTGTTAAATGAAGAAAAGCAAATCATTTATGACTCAGGTCCTTGGCGGTCACACTCAAATATGGCCACTAGCTTCATGACAATACTAACAAAATAAATCCATGAAATCCATGAAAATTGTTGACAGATATATTGTATATAAGACCAATGATCAGGCTAATGTATCCTTGAGAGCAATCACTCAGTGACTTAAGAGAAAATCCTGATGAACATGACTAGGAAGAACAAGAGTAAATGTGAAAGCCAAAATTCATCATGATTTACAATAAAATAATGCAAAATACAGTTTTAACACAGTTAAAATTGTATCATTTAATGAATAATGGACCAAAATTCTCAATAAACATTTTGAAAGCAATAAATGTCCTGCAGGAGATTTATTAAATTGGTACAGAATTCTATACATATATAGTATAATTTCAATCTAAATAAAAATCACACCACTTATTAATGATCTATTTATTGTGTACGGCCCAGGAACTATAGCTAATAATAGATGTCTTTTACTTTCTCTACACCTTTCTGTGTTTTCTATAATGAAGATGTACTCTTTCTACAAGAAGAAAAACAAAATGTTATAAAGCAGAAAAATATGCGCAAAAAGGAAATTAAAAGGCAATGGCTATCTGTGAACCATAAGCACATCTAGATTAAATAATTAGCCCATGTTTCTAATTTTTGAATATTTTCATTGTTTTCTAAATTTATAAAATGAATATGCACTATTTTGGGAACATCAACAGTGTCTACCCAAATAACAGGTTTTTGAGTCAAATAGACTCAAAATCCCATCTGACATTGAAAAATAATTTCTGTGAATTTGGACAAGCTATTTAACCTCTCAGAATTTGTTAACACATTTGTAAAACAGATGTACCAAAATGTCTTCAAGTTTGTTTGTTTTGTTTTTTTGGAAAAATAAAATGAGGAAAAAATAACACGAAATGGCTTACTGCAATCTGTCATAGAATAAGTCTTCTTTAAATTCTTCCTTCTTATCCCTTCTCTTATTTCCTGCCACCTTCCACTGCATCAGTTTTCCTGCACTGGGGGAAAAAAAGTTACATTTGCCTAGTAGTACTTGGTTAAATTTCAAACAATCATATAAAGGATAGCAATTTTAGCAGAATTTTAAGAATAGCAGGACAAAATTGATCAATGAAAACTGGACAGGATTTATATTTGCTTTGTTATTGAACTTTAATATTTTTAATGACTTTGTATTTATAGAATTTCAATTTCAATATTTTCTAGACATGGGAATCTACTGAGTTGTTGCAAATGTGTTCAATGTTCATTTCAATTGAGATATAAATGATAATTCATTTATGTTGACAAAGGGATAGAATTTGAAATTATGTCCATTTTCCTACTTCCTTTTATCCTTTAAAGATAACCATCATCTAGGATACCATCTTCTATTTCAGTTGCACATTTTCTGATGGGTCAGCCATAGTGCAGAACAGAGAAATTATTATAGGGAGCCATAGAAACCAGTGACTTTCTAAATTTTAAAGCAGTCCCGCAATTATTCTCAGTAGTTAAGCACTCTTTCCCCTAAAGTGTCATTGTATATTCAGTTTAAATATTAGCTCACTTTCTATAATGGCAGTGCTCTTAAAGAGATTTTATGTAAGTGCATTTAGAAAGCTATTTATTTAATGTTGTCCTATGGTGAATTCTTTATTAAAATAAAGACTTGTTACCAAATTTACCTTTTCTTGTATGGGGTTTTGTTTAATGAACCATATCCACACTGATCCCTGCTGAATGA
This sequence comes from Raphicerus campestris, assembly GCA_006410735.1. Classification (NCBI taxonomy): domain Eukaryota; kingdom Metazoa; phylum Chordata; class Mammalia; order Artiodactyla; family Bovidae; genus Raphicerus; species Raphicerus campestris. The sequence continues at coordinate 1,219,054 of SJYW01003154.1, read as the reverse complement.
AAAGGCATTATTTCATAGACTGGTGGAAGTTTCTAAGGAGAGGCACCACCTTCAGTGTAGGCTTGTCAGTCTGTTTGTATCACCCTGACACCTGAATAGTGATAGATCAGGCTGGGAAGGTAGGGATAGGTCCAGTAACTGACCTGAAACTTACCATAGGTCTAGACAGTTCAGTTCTATCCTAGAGACTGATGAGTAATGTTGTTCTAAGAAGGAACAAAGTTGGGGATCAGTGAGGTCAGGGAGTCAGTGAGAGAATTCTAGTGAGCTGGGGGATGGTGGGCAGGGCAAGGGTACTGAATGTCTCCCAGAACTTGGGACTGTTGGCTGCTCAGGCTGGTTCTTCATTGTCTACTGACTGTCAACACCTCTAAATTCCCAATTGTTATTTTTGAACAGTAGGAAATCACAGTTCTCTATGATGCACTGATATATTGGTAAGTGTTTAACAATCTGCTGGGAAGAGTGTTTGGGGGTGAAAGTGGAAAGAGCTTTTATTTGTAGCTTCTGCTGATTTCCATGATGTCAATACTTTGGTGACAGCTGATTTCAAGCTGTGAGCGTGAGTCATTGGACAAGCTGTTGGTAGAAATGGGAGACCTCAACTCTTACCAGCCAGTTTGACATGGCTCTGGGAACATTCTATTACCTTTTCTTACCTGAGGTTATGTCTGATGTATTGGAATACTGGAATATTCTCAAACTTTTACTTTTTAATCTGCCTTGACATACTTTTTCTTTCTTTTCCTTTCTTTTCTTCTCTCTCTCTCTCCTCCTTTTTTCCCCTTCATCCCTCCTCTCCCCAACCCTCTCCTGCTTTTCTCCAGTTTTCAGTTAACTAATGAATCATCTACAAATATTTCTCCCATAAAATAGCCCCAGGGTTTTTGTTCATGTTGTTCCTTTCAGCAGATTTTAACATTCTTTCCCCCCCTAAAACAATGAATTGCCATATTCCTGTCTTTATTGACACAGAGATCTTTTCCTTCTGGTATGTGGCTCAGAGGTTAAAGTGTCTACCTCTAATGCGGGAGACCTGGGTTTGATCCCTGGGTTGGGAAGATCCCCTGGAGAAGGAAACGGTAACCCACTCCAGTACTCTTGCCTGGAGAATCCCATGGATGGAGGAGCCTGGTAGTCCATGGGGTCGCAAAGAGTCGGACATGACTGA
>SJYW01003154.1:1195168-1217854 GCA_006410735.1 Raphicerus campestris | reverse complement strand
TTTTGGGAAAATGCTAGTTGATATGACTTCCACACTTACCTCTCAATAACTGTGGACCACCATGCCCTCAGCTGGTGCCTACATACTGGTGATTCAGCCTGGTTGAACAGTGTGTCAGATGCATAAGATATCAGTAAGGTTTACCCAGCTAGTAAACCAGTAACCATGGGTCAGATGCTTACAAAGAAATAACTTCTCCTCTTGCTTGGAAATGTAACACCTTTATTTGAAATTTCTCAGCAAAATATGGCAGAAATAGTGTACTCTCAGAAAGAAAAACCAGTGTTATATCTTAACGGTTTTTGTTACCATTTCCAATCCTTAACAGTAATTGTAGTAAAGTTACTGAAGTTGTGAAAAGAGGAGAATCTTCTATGCCAGATGCATAAAGTCAAGACTTGGATAACATTTGAATTATTCAAGGTGAGAGAGGAAAACATCAGCACAACATTGGTCTTGAAGGGGAAGTAAGGGAACATGGAATAGGTTAAAATGACAGAATAAGAAGCAAATGCAATACCATCACAAGTACTATGAAGACTTCATCATGATATTTATGATGAAGAGGTCCTTTTGATACTATCAGAAAGAAACTCATTAAAGAGGAGAGTAGACAGAATTTAAAGCAAACATCAACCCCTGAACCCCACTTCATTGCATGGAGCTGAAATTCCAGAGGAGTATTCCAGTAACCAGTAGAGACCCAGTTCTTATTGCATGATTCCACTGCTTGAGATGAGGAAATAATTCTTTTTTATGGCTATATTCAACTCAAGTGCCAGTGCAACATTACTCAGCAATGGCACCTTCAAGATGGCACCAACACAGTTCACTCAGTTATTTACCGTGCACCGTGTACTAGTGGGTGAAATTAGGCCATTGATTTATGCACTAGCATCGAAAAGGCAAGGACACACTTATAGATAGGCAAATGAGAAAATACTTGCATTTGTACAGAAAGAAATCTCACAAGTAACCTTTCCTTGTGCCTAATGAATTTTGAGATTTGCAAATATGAATGTGGTTTGACAACACCTGTCAAATGCAGGAGGAAAAGAGTGCTTGATTCATTTTTCACTATCATTGTGGAGAAAATTTGCTTTGTGTCTGATATTTGAGAATATGACAACAGAAAGTAACTCCCATGAGTGTGCATCCCTGTTATCTGCACTTCTATCTGTGTCTTTGGGAGATGTAAATGAAATTTGGGGGTACATTGTGGAAATTGCAGAAAAAAATTTGGGTGACTTAATGGATCATGTGAGTGTACATGTCTGTGGAAGTCTTGGCAGAGGCATAAGACCACAGGTTCTAAGATTTCCACCAGAAACTTGGAATATTTTTATATCAGCACTGAACAGCAATCACAGAACAAACAACACAGTTGAAAGCTGTCATAGCAAACTTCAAAAGCTGATGGTAATACATCATTCTTCAATTTGGAGGTTTTTTTTTTTTTTTTTTAAGTGTTAAATGAAGAAAAGCAAATCAGTTATGACTCAGGTCCTTGGCAGTCACACTCAAATATGGCCACTAGCTTCATGACAATACTAACAAAATAAATCCATGAAATCCATGAAAATTGTTGACAGATATATTGGATATAAGACCAATGATCAGGCTAATGTATCCTTGAGAGCAATCACTCAGTGACTTAAGAGAAAATCCTGATGAACATGACTAGGAAGAACAAGAGTAAATGTGAAAGCCAAAATTCATCATGATTTACAATAAAATAATGCAAAATACAGTTTTAACACAGTTAAAATTGTATCATTTAATGAATAATGGACCAAAATTCTCAATAAACATTTTGAAAGCAATAAATGTCCTGCAGGAGATTTATTAAATTGGTACAGAATTCTATACATATATAGTATAATTTCAATCTAAATAAAAATCACACCACTTATTAATGATCTATTTATTGTGTACGGCCCAGGAACTATAGCTAATAATAGATGTCTTTTACTTTCTCTACACCTTTCTGTGTTTTCTATAATGAAGATGTACTCTTTCTACAAGAAGAAAAACAAAATGTTATAAAGCAGAAAAATATGCGCAAAAAGGAAATTAAAAGGCAATGGCTATCTGTGAACCATAAGCACATCTAGATTAAATAATTAGCCCATGTTTCTAATTTTTGAATATTTTCATTGTTTTCTAAATTTATAAAATGAATATGCACTATTTTGGGAACATCAACAGTGTCTACCCAAATAACAGGTTTTTGAGTCAAATAGACTCAAAATCCCATCTGACATTGAAAAATAATTTCTGTGAATTTGGACAAGCTATTTAACCTCTCAGAATTTGTTAACACATTTGTAAAACAGATGTACCAAAATGTCTTCAAGTTTGTTTGTTTTGTTTTTTTGGAAAAATAAAATGAGGAAAAAAATAACATGAAATGGCTTACTGCAATCTGTCATAGAATAAGTCTTCTTTAAATTCTTCCTTCTTATCCCTTCTCTTATTTCCTGCCACCTTCCACTGCATCAGTTTTCCTGCACTGGGGGAAAAAAAGTTACATTTGCCTAGTAGTACTTGGTTAAATTTCAAACAATCATATAAAGGATAGCAATTTTAGCAGAATTTTAAGAATAGCAGGACAAAATTGATCAATGAAAACTGGACAGGATTTATATTTGCTTTGTTATTGAACTTTAATATTTTTAATGACTTTGTATTTATAGAATTTCAATTTCAATATTTTCTAGACATGGGAATCTACTGAGTTGTTGCAAATGTGTTCAATGTTCATTTCAATTGAGATATAAATGATAATTCATTTATGTTGACAAAGGGATAGAATTTGAAATTATGTCCATTTTCCTACTTCCTTTTATCCTTTAAAGATAACCATCATCTAGGATACCATCTTCTATTTCAGTTGCACATTTTCTGATGGGTCAGCCATAGTGCAGAACAGAGAAATTATTATAGGGAGCCATAGAAACCAGTGACTTTCTAAATTTTAAAGCAGTCCCGCAATTATTCTCAGTAGTTAAGCACTCTTTCCCCTAAAGTGTCATTGTATATTCAGTTTAAATATTAGCTCACTTTCTATAATGGCAGTGCTCTTAAAGAGATTTTATGTAAGTGCATTTAGAAAGCTATTTATTTAATGTTGTCCTATGGTGAATTCTTTATTAAAATAAAGACTTGTTACCAAATTTACCTTTTCTTGTATGGGGTTTTGTTTAATGAACCATATCCACACTGATCCCTGCTGAATGAAAAGGCATTATTTCATAGACTGGTGGAAGTTTCTAAGGAGAGGCACCACCTTCAGTGTAGGCTTGTCAGTCTGTTTGTATCACCCTGACACCTGAATAGTGATAGATCAGGCTGGGAAGGTAGGGATAGGTCCAGTAACTGACCTGAAACTTACCATAGGTCTAGACAGTTCAGTTCTATCCTAGAGACTGATGAGTAATGTTGTTCTAAGAAGGAACAAAGTTGGGGATCAGTGAGGTCAGGGAGTCAGTGAGAGAATTCTAGTGAGCTGGGGGATGGTGGGCAGGGCAAGGGTACTGAATGTCTCCCAGAACTTGGGACTGTTGGCTGCTCAGGCTGGTTCTTCATTGTCTACTGACTGTCAACACCTCTAAATTCCCAATTGTTATTTTTGAACAGTAGGAAATCACAGTTCTCTATGATGCACTGATATATTGGTAAGTGTTTAACAATCTGCTGGGAAGAGTGTTTGGGGGTGAAAGTGGAAAGAGCTTTTATTTGTAGCTTCTGCTGATTTCCATGATGTCAATACTTTGGTGACAGCTGATTTCAAGCTGTGAGCGTGAGTCATTGGACAAGCTGTTGGTAGAAATGGGAGACCTCAACTCTTACCAGCCAGTTTGACATGGCTCTGGGAACATTCTATTACCTTTTCTTACCTGAGGTTATGTCTGATGTATTGGAATACTGGAATATTCTCAAACTTTTACTTTTTAATCTGCCTTGACATACTTTTTCTTTCTTTTCCTTTCTTTTCTTCTCTCTCTCTCTCCTCCTTTTTTCCCCTTCATCCCTCCTCTCCCCAACCCTCTCCTGCTTTTCTCCAGTTTTCAGTTAACAAATGAATCATCTACAAATATTTCTCCCATAAAATAGCCCCAGGGTTTTTGTTCATGTTGTTCCTTTCAGCAGATTTTAACATTCTTTCCCCCCCTAAAACAATGAATTGCCATATTCCTGTCTTTATTGACACAGAGATCTTTTCCTTCTGGTATGTGGCTCAGAGGTTAAAGTGTCTACCTCTAATGCGGGAGACCTGGGTTTGATCCCTGGGTTGGGAAGATCCCCTGGAGAAGGAAACGGTAACCCACTCCAGTACTCTTGCCTGGAGAATCCCATGGATGGAGGAGCCTGGTAGTCCATGGGGTCGCAAAGAGTCGGACATGACTGAGTGATTTCACTCACTCACTCACTCATGCTTTCTTAACACCTAAGTGATGTTAGCAAAAAGTTATTATTTTCTATTTCATTAGCAATATGTTAATAATTCTTGTATTTTAATCTTCATTCATATACTACTATATGAAGTAGTACATGTGATATGAAATAGTTTCATATGATAGTACTTGAATCTTCCAGTATTTGTTAGATGCAGCATTGGGTACTATGAGACCTATAAATAGCAATGAGATAACAGCCTGGCCTAAAATTTAATTGACAAGAAAACAATAACATACAGTAAAAAGTAGAGAAATTTATGGGAGTGAATAGAAACAGATGCTAAATTCCACAGAAGATTACAGCAATTTAAAACTGACTGCCCTCAGAAATGTTTTGTTTGGCTTGTATAGTGTTTTTCAAATTTTCAACCAGTTCCAACTTTCAATTTTACATGAAAGTTATATATTATAATTCAGTGGGATAAATGGGATTATTTGGGAATCTTAGCCCCACACTGGAGAAGGTAGCACCATCTTGAGTTTATAATCTTCCTTAATTCCATAGATATATATCTGTAAACTCATCTTGCCTCAATATCTGGGCCAATCCTTCCTTTCCATGATAGGGATTTATGAAATTTTTGCTCAATATTCACCTGATTCAGCATAAAGCCAGCTTTGGTGGTTTAGGATTTCTATCATAATCCTCATAATACTTTTTCTTTTCAACTAAGAATGAATCTCTACTTGGGGGCTATTTTTCAAATCTATCCAGGCCAGTCTCCGTTTTTTCATGTCCCCTCTTCATGATGATACCTGAAACCCAGAGTTTGTCAGGGAGAAGTGAGGCATAAACTACTAGCATAGTCTCAGTGTTCCCTGCTCATTGGCTGGACTGAACATGCTACTATCTCTGGTTGAACAGTCTATAACAACTATTTTTCCCTATTTATACCATCTTACTAGATATAACCTGCCAATTATAATCATCTCAAGAAGTTCAATTAGTTTGAGTGGGGTTGAATCTGGATTCTGTGGAAACAAGTTTGGACCAAGATTTTGAAGGGGTATCAACCACCTCCCAAAGAAAATATTCAGTATGATTCTGCTGACACTTTTCATTAAATAAAATGAAATGTGGAGATGCTCTAGCACTGAGAAATGAGTCTTCAGCACTTTAAAGCATTTAAAGCATCACTATAGTTCATGTTTAACATGGCTTCTATATTTGTCTTAGAAAATGTTTCCATTTTTGCATCCCCTAGCATTTGCTATTGAATCTGCAAACTCTAACACATGTTCATTGTTCACATTTCCAGACATTGCCAATGGGAGCTGAGAAAGGAATAGAAAAAGAAAAATCTGTGTTTAATATATATTAAAATGAATATTCCTCTCAAAAATATACCAGTATGCCACCTACAACCCACAGCAACTTTTTCCTCATACTTTACAGCTTCTCATCTTTTTTTCTTCTCTTTTATCTTTCTTCTTAATTATTGTCCTCCTGCTCATCTCCTTTTCTTTCCTTTTCCTTGATTGCTGATGAGTTGTCTTTTCTTTCTGTTTGAAAGTAGCTAAAACAAGAACATTATCATGTTAGATTCTAAGTGGAACTCCAACATCAAGACTAGTAAAAGTCATGTAGTTCTTCAAGAAATTTCCAATAGTGAGGTGGTGTATTTAGCTCAATTACTTTGTACATGAAGCAGTTCATAGTGTAACATGATAGTGTCTGTAACTATTTATCTAATTACTATTTAACATAGGACAGTATGTATTAGCATCAATATATGTAAATAATTTCACAAACCCCCAAAAGTATATAGATCCTTATTCTGGGCTGGTGCCTTGATTCATTAAAAAAAAAAATCATCTTTTTTTTTTTGGTTCTGGAGAACTGCAATACTTTTTATATTAAGGGAAAATTATAGTCAAGCTTGTAGTTTCACAGGAGGAAGTAAATATGGACTGGATTTAGTGGAAGTAATGTCCTTGGAAGAAGGTGATGGAGAATCTTACCAGCTCTGGGCCCTATTTAATATTCTTGCTCAGTGGACCTCCTAGGATCAGATATATAGTGGTAAAGAGAAGAGAATTCGGAATGACAAGAATAATTTGTGAATCAAAGCAGCCAACTAAAGGAATGATGAGCATGCTCAACTCAGTAATTTGAAGAAGAAAATACTTTTTAAAAAAATAGAATGTGACTCAACAAAGAGCTCAATAAGGTGAAGAGTCAACTTTAGTTATTTGGAGATGACTATGCCATTAATTATACTAGCTCACATTTTATATTACTTTATAAAATATATCCTTACCTTTTACTCTTTCAGCAAGCATTTTGGGTAAAATAAAATTATATTTCACTCATGCAGATGTAGAAACTGAGGCCTGGAGAGGATGTATTTTATCCAAGGATGAGCAAGTAATGAATGCTGAAGTGGAGAAGAAAATCTAGGTCTACTGGGTCTGCATGTGTTAGTGCTGCTGTGCAGACACTATTAATAAATAATAAAGACTAATTGGTCACTGAAACCAAAGTGCAAAGAGAATGGGATGACTAAAATAAACAGCAATTATGTAATACTGTACATAATATTTATATAAATTATGGGAGATAATATTATAAAGTATATAATAATTATATAATGTACATAATATTTATATAATATTATGGTACATAATATTATAAGCATATAGCAATTATGTAATGTTGTGGGGAAAATACGTTAACCCTCTGACATCATTTTCCTATTGAATTCTTTGGAAATGCTTGGCTTGGGCCATTTGAAGCTGAAATTGAAAAGACTGTGTAAGGCCCAGGCTGCCCCTGAGGATAATAGAAGATAGACTGGGTGATCTGTTAAATGTGACTGGCTCAAGTCTGGAGGATTCAAATGGCTCTTGTTGTATTCATTAGAAACAGGTTTGCTTTAACAGTCTCTAGAGCTCCCTGAGAATGGAGCTGACATTTGCAAATGATAGGCTTAGGAACTTTCTTCCCTCCACAAGTCCCCTTTTTCTATTGTTCTTTTTCCTCCGAGCTTTCCTTCTGGATGTTGGTAAATCTCTAGGAAATGCACTTGTGTTTTCTGTTGTCACATCTCATCAGTGCCTTGCAAGGGGGGTTTGCAGGAGAGATGAGGGAGAACCAGGAAGGAGAGAATGCCCTGGGCTGAAATGGCACCAGCATGCAAATGAATGCCAACCCTGTGAACATTTCCCAAGCAGTCACATTTTATTACAACCAAATTATGGGATGCAATTCCTAGAAAATGGCAAAAGGGGGACAAAAAAAAAAAAAAAAAAAAGGAAAAGTGACCATGCATGATTTATTCTTGATAGACTGACTATTGAAATAGCAAGTACTATAATTTAGTTCTTTCTATCCTTCAATAAATGCATGCATATTTACTAACTATGCTTACCATGCTAGTTAGGAAATAGAGGTGCATACATGTGTATATTAATTTTTATATATCTACCCCATTTTTTGTTCTTTACCATCTTGGTTCTATTATAAATCTTTAAATTTAAGTAGTTCCCTGGGCAACCAACATTTCTAAAATATTTTAGCTCAGAAATGCAATCCCAGATATTTGCATATTTAACCAGGAACAAACTCAGATATTTGTCAATGACCACACTCATCCTTGTGACTACTTAAAAATATATATACCTATGAATAGCTCTTCTAAAATTTTTTATTTGCTAAATCTTTGATGGGAGATTCTGATGACAGCCAGGTTTGGAATTATGGGATAAAACACATACCTCAGGTAATGACAAATTGGTAAGAGCAATTAATTACTTTAACAAGCTTGTAAGACTGCACCAAATAATAATTGTAGCTTTTGCAAGATTAAAGTTGTGACTAAAATTAAGAAATAAACTATATGTCTATTGGATAAAGAATCTTTTGATAAATATTAAATATGGAGAAAAGGGGAGTAGTATACAATACTTCAGAGAAGTACTGAGGAGCTCAATCCAAAGTGATTGAGATGTGGTTCCTACCTTTCATATGCTTTCAGTTTGCTGAGGAAATCTTGTATAAACTCTTAGCGGTATACAAAATAGTATGTGCTAGAATTTGTGTATACATGAACAAAGAACTGTAGGAGCAGAAAAGGGAGAGAAACAGGCTTAACCTCAGAGCAGAGGGGAAAGGCTTCACAGAGGAAATCGGCTGAATGTAAAAGGATGTAAAAAGTTGAGTGAGGTCAAGGTGGAATCAGATTTCAAATGGAAAGAAAACTCTACACGTGGGAAAGTGTAGACTTTTGAAAGTGCAGGACAATCTTTATAACCTGCATAAAAGCCAGTGGCTCAGTTTATTCATAGTACAATATTTAAAATAAATAAAAACAAAAGACAGGCTGACAACAAAAAGTAATTTTAAAATAATGCAAATTTAATTGTTTACTCTTAAATTTTCATATGAATGAAGCCTAGGGAAATCATATTTATAGTTCTTTCTTCTTTCCTATTCCCTTCCCTCATGAGTCATTCCTGAGAACTAAGATCTTGCCTATCCCAGTCTCTCACTCTTTTTTGGCTATTGTTTTATTCTTTTTACTCTCTAGACTTAAACTATTTATTTTCCAAACCCTGCATTAAAAAGTAAAAAAATATAAAAATAAAAGCAGCCACAGTACTGACTCTTTGAAACAAGATGGAATAACAGAAATTGTATTTCCTCTTTCCACATAAAATAATTGAACAAAGTAAAGGAAAAATTATACTTTAGCCACCTGATGCAAAGAGCTGACTCATTTGAAAAGATCCTGATGCTGGGAAAGATTGAAGGTGGGAGGAAAAGGGGATGACAGAGGATGAGACGGTTGGATGGCATCACCAATTCAATGGATATGAGTTTGAGTAAACTCTGGGAGTTGGTGACAGACAGGGAGGCCTGGCATCCTGCAGTCCATGGGGTCGCAAAGAGTCAGAGACGACTGAGCGACTGAACTGAACTGAGCTTATATATAAGTCACTGGACATCAGTCAAACAAATCAGGTGAAATATGATTGTTTCATGTTATTGTATGGAAAGTTCATGGGCCATGGTGTAAGAAAAGATAACTGATGGTGGTTCTATCCCTTTGGCTGAGTAGAGGGGATATTGTTGAGAAAGCAGGAAGATGAAGGTAGCTAGAGTTTATAGGAAAGACTACTAGAGAAGAGAAAGTTGCACAGCCAGAGAATTTCAGAGATATGCAAAGGGTTACTCTTGAGTGTTTACTGGAGCAATGATCCACATACATGTGTGAGGAAACTGGCAGATTGGGGAAAGAATCATCTGAAGGAAATAGAGGCAACATACCTACATTTAGGAAATGTTCCTGCGCCCACCAATAAGACTAGAAAATCACATGATTTATGAAACATTTGAGTAGAATATACAGAGGAATATTGCCTCAATAATATGAAATATTTATTTCTAGATTAATCATAGTCTAGACCTGCTTAACAAATCTTAGAAACAAGACCCCTCAAAGTTTAATTTACTTAAAGTAAGTTAATTTTAGAAAAAAAATTTGACTCTGTGTAGGAAAACAAAAATATCCAGCATCTGTAAAGATAAAGTAAAAAACTGAAATGTCTGAGATGAATCATAGATTAGATTAGACACTGCAGAAGAAAATATCAATAAGTGTAATACAATAAAGGAGTGGGAATATTCCAAATTAAACATAGGGGGAAAAAACAGGCATGCAATTAAAGCAATATTAGTGAGCATTGAAAAGCCATGAGAGACCTAATATACATATAAATAGAATCCACAGAAGAGCGGGGAGTGGTGGAGAAAAATATTTGAAGAAATAATGGCCAAAAATTTACTAAACCCGGTAAAACCTATAACCTCACAGATAATAAGATCTTATGAACCCTAGGCACAAGAGGCATGAATAAAATTATACCAAAGTACAATGATTTGCTCAAGTAATAAAGATAATATCTTTATTATAATAAAGACAAAGGAAGACTGAGACAAAGGGCACATTTAATTCTAAGGATCCAAAATAGTATTTACTTTGTAAGAAAAAATTCAAACAAGAAGACAGTAGAGCAATATCATTAAAGTACTGAAAGAGAAAGATATCATTCTGGAATTTTATATTCAGCAAGAATAGTTTTCAAAGTTGAGGGTGAAAGAAAGACTTTTCCAGATAGATAGCAGTTGAAAGTAGTATTCATTATCTGCACACTTAACTCACAGGAGATGATAAAGGAAGTCTTTGGGGAGGAGAAAAACAATACCAGATGATAAGTTGAACCTCAATAAAGATTTTAAGAACACTAGAAACAGTTGCAACATGGGAAAATATACAAGAATAAGAAAACATTACTATTTAAGTATGTAAATTATAATAAGCATTTAAAGAAAATAATGTAGTGGGATTTATAACATATGTGAAAGTGAAATGTATGGCAATAATAACATATTGGACAGAAGGGGAGACGCTGAAGTATACTACTATAAGTTTCCTATGTTATATGTGAAACAGTATATTGTCACTTGTAACTAGACTGATATGTTAAAAATGGATGCTACAACCCCCAGATCAGCTTCTAAAATAACATGGCAGATTTACAATTAAAAATTCAAAAACAACAACAACAAAAACACAAAGACACTTTAAAAAAGTTAATCCAAAAGAAGAAAGAGTAGGCAAAAAAGAAATTGTCTTCTAGATAGAGTTAATCCTAATCACATCAGTAACCACATTAAATGTAAATGGATCATATACCCTCAAATAAAAGACAAAGCTTGTAAAATTGAATAAAAAGCAAGGACCAACATATGCTTCTTTAAGAAGTGCATTTTTAACAGAATGGCACTATAGCTGGCGGTACTAAGGTGGTGAAGGAATAGGACTGGGAGACCACTTTCTCCCCCACAAATTCATTGAAAGATCATTTGAATGCTGAACAAATCCCACAAAACAACTTTTGAATGCTGGCGAGGGCACCAGACACCCAGAGAGGCAGCTCATTCTCTTTGAAAGGAGGTCGGAAAAGCTCTAAGGCACAGCCTGGCCCGCTCACTGAACAAAGAACTGAGCAAATACCAGAGGAAGCCAGGAGGAAGCTAGCAGGCTGCGGACAGACCCTCCCCCCCCGCTGGAGGCAGAGAGACAGGCGGGTGACAGCCAGAGCCGGAAGGCGATGGGAAATCTCTGCCCCAGAGATGGCATTCGCCACCAAACTGTGAGCAGGCTTCCAGTTACTAACCAAGCCTTCCTGGGATCCTGGACGGTTGACATCTGCCAGGAGGGTTGCAGTCAGAAATTAATTTCCCAGAAGAGACACACGGCACACCTGAGATGGTGCTCTTGTGGTGCACCCAGGAAATTGAGCGGCTGGGAAGGAGGAGGTGATAAGACACACTGCCCACCTGGGGAGAGTGCACTCGCCAAGCACCTGGTCACCTGAGCTGCTCAGACCTGGGAAGGGCACAAAACGCAGGCCCAATCAAGTCTGTTCCTTTATGGAGTATACAAGAACCTGAACCTGAGAGGCTTAGACCTGGGGAGTGCACACAACACAGGACTTGCTTTAGACAGTTCCCCTGCAGAACAACCTGGAGCTTGAGTGGTGTAGACTGGGAAAGCACACACATCATGAGCGGGGGCAAACCCAGTGTGGCCCAGACACTGCGAGCACTCCCCAGTGTTCCTCCCTCCCCACAGCACAATTGAACAAGTGAGCCTTAATAAATGACCACCTTTGCCCCCTTTTGGAAATGACTGAGTGACTGAACTGAACTGAACTGAACTTTGCCCCCTTGTATCAGGGCAGAAATTAGACACTGAAGAGACTTGCAAACAGATAAGCCAAAATAAACAAAGAAGAGGGAATCACTTTGGAAGTGATAGCTGCAACAGATTAAAACCCTGTAATTAGCACTGACTACATTGGAAGGGGCCTATATAGACCTTGAGAAGTATAAGCTGGAACAAAGAACTAACTGAAACTGAACTGACCCCACACTGCCCTCAACAGCTCCAGAGAAATTCCTAGATATATTTTACTATTATCATTTTTTAATTTTTTTAAAAATTTTAAATTCTTTATTACTCCTTTAATTTTTAAAACCTACTATTATCTTGAAAAAAAGACCGTATTTTTAAAGCAGATTTCATGTATATATATTTTTTATAATTTTTGCAACTTTTAAAGGACCTAGGAAAAATAAAAAAGAATCAGTCAATAAAGAATAATGCAATAGCTGAGATCAAAAGCACTCTGGAGGGAACCAACAGTAAAATAATGGAGGCAGAAGATAGGATAAGTGAGGTAAAAGATAGAATTGTGGAAATAAATGAAGCAGAGAGGAAAAAAGAAAAAAAGAATGAAAAGAAATAAGGACAACTTCAGAGACCTCTGGGACAATGTTAAACACCCCAACATTCGAATCATAGGAGTCCCAGAAGAAGACAAAAAGAAAGACCATGAGAAAATAATTGAGGAGATGATAGTTGAAAACTTCCTTAAAATGGGGAAGGCAATAGCCACCCAAGTCCAAGAAACCCAGAGAGACCCAAACAGAATAAACTCAAGGTGAAACATTCCAAGACACATATTAATAAAATTAACAAAGATCAAACACAAATAACAAATACAAGCAACAAGGGAAAAAACAACAAATAATACACAAGGGTATTTCCATAAGAATAAGAGCTGATCTTTCAATAGAAACTCTTCAGTACTGAAGGGAATGGCAGGAAATACTTAAAGTGATGAAAGAGAAAAGTCTACAATCAGATTACTGTACCCAGCAAGGATCTCATTTCAAATATAAAGAGAAATCAAGAGCTTTATAGACAAGCAAAAACTGAGAGAATTCAGCACCACCAAACCAGCTCTTCAACAAATGCTAAAGGATCTTCTCTAGATAGGAAACACAGAAAAGGTTAGTGGCTTTAATACCCCACTCACACCTATGGATAGATCAACTAAACAGAAAATTAGCAAGGAAACACAAACTTTAAATGATACAATGGGCCAGTGAGACCTAACTGATGTCTATAGGACATTTCACCCCAAAACAATGAATTTCACCTTTTTCTCAAGTGTACACGGAACCTTCTCCAGGTTAGATCACATCCTGGGCCATAAATCTAGCCTTGGTAAATTCAAAAAAAATGGAAATCATCTCAAGCATCTTTTCTGATCACAATACAGTAAGATTAGATGTCAACTACAGGAAAAAAACTATGAAAAAAATCAAACACATGGAGGCTAAACAACACACTTCTGAATAACTAACAAATCACGGAAGAAATAAAATAAGAAATGAAAATATGCATAGAAACAAATAAAAATGAAAACACAACAGCCTAAAACCTATGGGATTCAGTAAAAGCAGTGCTAAGGGGAAGGTTCATAGCAATAGACGCTTACCTCAAGAAACGGGAGAAAAATCAAATAAATAACCTAACTCTCCAGTACTCTTGCCTGGAAAATCCCATGGATGAAGGAGCCTGGTAGGCTGCAGTCCCTGGGGACACAAAGAGTTGGACACAACTGAACGACTTCATTTTCACTTTTCACTTTCATCCATTGGAGCAGGAAATGGCAACCCACTCCAGTNTTAAAAATTTTAAATTCTTTATTACTCCTTTAATTTTTAAAACCTACTATTATCTTGAAAAAAAGACCGTATTTTTAAAGCAGATTTCATGTATATATATTTTTTATAATTTTTGCAACTTTTAAAGGACCTAGGAAAAATAAAAAAGAATCAGTCAATAAAGAATAATGCAATAGCTGAGATCAAAAGCACTCTGGAGGGAACCAACAGTAAAATAATGGAGGCAGAAGATAGGATAAGTGAGGTAAAAGATAGAATTGTGGAAATAAATGAAGCAGAGAGGAAAAAAGAAAAAAAGAATGAAAAGAAATAAGGACAACTTCAGAGACCTCTGGGACAATGTTAAACACCCCAACATTCGAATCATAGGAGTCCCAGAAGAAGACAAAAAGAAAGACCATGAGAAAATAATTGAGGAGATGATAGTTGAAAACTTCCTTAAAATGGGGAAGGCAATAGCCACCCAAGTCCAAGAAACCCAGAGAGACCCAAACAGAATAAACTCAAGGTGAAACAGTCCAAGACACATATTAATAAAATTAACAAAGATCAAACACAAATAACAAATACAAGCAACAAGGGAAAAAACAACAAATAATACACAAGGGTATTTCCATAAGAATAAGAGCTGATCTTTCAATAGAAACTCTTCAGTACTGAAGGGAATGGCAGGAAATACTTAAAGTGATGAAAGAGAAAAGTCTACAATCAGATTACTGTACCCAGCAAGGATCTCATTTCAAATATAAAGAGAAATCAAGAGCTTTATAGACAAGCAAAAACTGAGAGAATTCAGCACCACCAAACCAGCTCTTCAACAAATGCTAAAGGATCTTCTCTAGATAGGAAACACAGAAAAGGTTAGTGGCTTTAATACCCCACTCACACCTATGGATAGATCAACTAAACAGAAAATTAGCAAGGAAACACAAACTTTAAATGATACAATGGGCCAGTGAGACCTAACTGATGTCTATAGGACATTTCACCCCAAAACAATGAATTTCACCTTTTTCTCAAGTGTACACGGAACCTTCTCCAGGTTAGATCACATCCTGGGCCATAAATCTAGCCTTGGTAAATTCAAAAAAAATGGAAATCATCTCAAGCATCTTTTCTGATCACAATACAGTAAGATTAGATGTCAACTACAGGAAAAAAACTATGAAAAAAATCAAACACATGGAGGCTAAACAACACACTTCTGAATAACTAACAAATCACGGAAGAAATAAAATAAGAAATGAAAATATGCATAGAAACAAATAAAAATGAAAACACAACAGCCTAAAACCTATGGGATTCAGTAAAAGCAGTGCTAAGGGGAAGGTTCATAGCAATAGACGCTTACCTCAAGAAACGGGAGAAAAATCAAATAAATAACCTAACTCTCCAGTACTCTTGCCTGGAAAATCCCATGGATGAAGGAGCCTGGTAGGCTGCAGTCCCTGGGGACACAAAGAGTTGGACACAACTGAACGACTTCATTTTCACTTTTCACTTTCATCCATTGGAGCAGGAAATGGCAACCCACTCCAGTGTTCTTGCCTAGAGAATCCCAGGGATGGA
Organism: Raphicerus campestris; assembly: GCA_006410735.1. Lineage (NCBI taxonomy): Eukaryota > Metazoa > Chordata > Mammalia > Artiodactyla > Bovidae > Raphicerus > Raphicerus campestris. Next base: position 1,202,281 of record SJYW01003154.1, on the reverse strand, counting down.
GGAGCCTGGTAGGTTGCCGTCTATGGGGTCTCACAGAGTTAGGCACTACTGAAGTGGCTTAGCAGCAGCAGCAGATACATCTAAAGCAACTAGAAAAAGAAGAAATGAAGAACTCCAGGGTTAGTAGAAGGAAATAAATAATGAAAATTAGGGCAGAAATAAATGCAAAAGAAACAAAGGAGACCATAGCAAACATCAACACAACTAAAAGCTGTTTCTTTGAGAAGATAAATAAAATAGACAAAACCTTAGCTAGACCAATCAAGAAAAACGGCAGAAGAATCAAATCAACAAAATTAGAAATGAAAATGGAGAAATAACAACTGACAACACAGAAATACAAATGATCATAACAGACTACTATCAGCAACTATATGCCAATAAAATGGACAACTTGGAATAAATGGACAGATTCTTAGAATAGTATAACTTTCCAAAACTGAACCAGGAAGAAATAGAAAATCTGAACAGACTCATCACAAGCATGGAAATCGAAACTGTAATCAGAAATCTTTCAGCAAATAAAAGCCCAGGACTGATGGCTTCACAGGTTTAGAGAAGAGCTAGCATCTAACCTACTCAAACTCTTCTAGAAAATTTCAGAGAAAGATAAACTTCCAAGCTCATTCTATGAGGCTACAATCACCCGAATACCAAAATCAGACAAAGATGCAACACACACACACAAAGATAACTATAGGCCAATATCATTGATGAACATAGGTGCAAAAATCCTTAACAAAATTACAGCAAACAGAATCCAATAACATATTAAAAAGATCATACATCATGACCAAGTGGGCTTTATCCCAGGGATTCAATGATTCATCAATATTTGCAAATCAGTCAATGTTATAAACCTCATTAACAAATAGAAAGATAAAACCATATGATTATCTCAATAGATTCAGAGAAAGCCTTTGACAAAATTCAGCATCTATTTATGATAAAAACCCTCCAGAAAGCAGGCATAGAAGGAACATACCTCAACATAATAAAAGCTATGTATCATAAACCTGCACTAAACCTTATCCTCAACGGTGAAAATTTGAAAACATATTCCCTAAAGTCAGGAACAAGACAAGGATGCCCAGGGTCAACACTACTATTCAATATAGTTTTGGAAATTTTAGCCACAGCAGTCTGAGAAGAAAAAGAAATAGAAGGAATCCAGATTAGAAAAGAAGACATAAAACTCTCACTATTTGCAAATAACATGACCCTTTACCTAGAAAACTCTAAAGACTCCCATAAAATTACTAAAGCTAATCAATGAATATAGTAAAGTTGCAGGATATAAAATTAACACACAGAAACCCCTTGCATTCCTATAAACTAACAATAAGAAAACAGAAAGAGAAATTAAGGAAACAATTCCATTCACCATTGCAATGAAAAGAATAAAATACTTAGTCATAAATCTACCCAAAGGAACAAAAAAAATCTATATATAGAAAGCTATAAAACATTGTTGAAAGAAATCAAAGATGACACAAATAGATGGAGAAATATACTGTGTTCATGGACCGGAAGAATCAATATAGTGAAAATGAGTATACTACCCAAAGCAATCTATATATTCAATGCAATCCCTATCAAGCTACCAATGATATTTTTCTGAGAACTAGAACAAATAATTTCACAGTTTGTATGGAAACACAAAAAACCTTGAATAGCCAATGCAATCTTGAGAAAGAAGAATGAAACTGGAGGAATCAATCTGCCTGACTTCAGACTGTACTACAAAGCAACAGTCATCAAGACAGTATGGTACTGGCCCAAAGACAGACATATAGATTAATGGAACAAAATAGAAAGCCCAGAGATAAATCCACACACCTATGGACACCTATCTTTGACAAAGGAGGCAAGAATATACAATGGAGAAAAGAAAATCTCTTTAACAAGTGGTGCTGGGAAAACTTGTTAACCGCCTGTAAAAGAACAAAACTAGAACACCTTATAACACCATACACAAAAATAAACTCAAAATGGATTAAAGATCTAGACCAGAAAATGTAAAACTCCTAGAGGAAAATACAGGCAAAACACTGTCTGACATAAATCACAGCAGGGTCCTCTATGACCCACCTCCCAGAATATTGGAAATAAAAGCAAAAATAAACAAATGGGACCTAATTAAACTTAAAAGCTTTTGCATAAAGAAGAAACCTATAAATCAAGTGAAAAGGAAGCCTTCAGAATGGGAGAAAATAATAGCAAATGAAGCAACTGACAAAGAATTAATCTCAAAAATATACAAGCAGCCCTTGTTGTTCAATACCAGAAAAATAAAAGACCCAATCAAAAAATAGGCCAAAAAACTAAACAGACACTTCTCCAAAGAAGACATATAGATGGCTAACAAACACATGAAAAGATGCTCAACATCACTCATCATCAGAAAAATGCAAAACAAAACCACAATGAGATACCATCTCACACAAGTCAGAATGGCTGCTGTCAAAAAGTTTGTATTGTATGTAATACAATAAATGTTGGAAAGGTTGCAGAGAAAAAGGAATCCGCTTACACTGTTGTTGGGAATGTAAACTAGTACAGCCACTATGGAAAACAGTGTGGAGATTCTTTAAAGAACTGGAAATAAAACTGCCATATGACCCAGCAATCCCGCTGCTGGGCATACACACCAAGGAAACCAGAATTGAAAGAGACACACGTACCACAATTTCATCATAGCACTGTTTACAATAGCTAGTACATGGAAACAACCTAGATGTCCATTGGCAGAAGCATGGATAAGAAAGCCATGGTACATATACACAATGTAATATTACTCAGTTATTAAAAAGAATGCATTTGTATCAGTTTTAATGACGTGGATGAAACTGGAGCCTATTATACAGAGCGAAGGGTGGAGCACCTTCCCAAATACTCTGCATTCTTAGTTCTCATCACTACTCTTATTTCCCAGGGCTTTTTTCACTCATTTTTCACTATTGTTCTCTTATACTATGGATTTGTTCTCAGCTCTTCACTTTAGATTTACCTTATCTATCTTTGCCTTGATGCTAATGATCAGCATTTTTCCTTAAACTCTTCCAGATCACTGAGAACTTTTACCTTTAAACTTCATGTCTTTGGGAATTTGGCTGTCTTAGCTCCCCCAAGTTATCCTAGATGTATTGAAGTCAAGTAAAAAAATGAAAGCATTAGTTGCTAAATCCTATCTGACTCTTTATGACTCCATAAAGAGGTTCTTCTGCCCATGGCAAGAAACCTGGAGTGGGTAGCCATTCTCTTCTCCAGGGGATCTTTCCAACCCAGGGATCAAACCTTGGTGCCCTGCATTCCAGGTGGATTCTTTACCATCTGATTTACTGGGAGAGCCTGTATAAAAGTCAAGGACACAGCAAAAGAGAACTCACCTTAGATGGTTCAGATGAAAGACTTTAAAGAAGGGACCACTTTTTAGTTAAGGGGTAAAACAAAAAGGAATGTTCAGGGAAAACCAGAAGCATAGAAATTGAGCTGTCCTTAGGAGTGGAGCAAATAAGGAAGAAATGCCATGATCTTTTTCTTTCATCTCCCAATTTCCAGTGAAGACCTTTCATTGCCAGCTGGCACAGGAATATGAGGAATGCTGTTTACAAAGGCAGTCCTACTGCAGATATAAAGCATGGCAGAGAAACACACGCACACAAAATGTATCTGGGAGGAAAAAATAGCATAGGACAGAGGGTAATTCTGAAATTTTTTTTTGTCAGCCCATAAATATCTTCTGTTTGTATGCTATAACTGCTAGGTCATGATCTACATAATTTAAAAGGCAGAATTTTCAGAAGATTTTAGAAAGAATTTACTTGTTTGTTTGTTTTTAGGTAAGAAGCAGATTTATTTAGAGAGAAACACACTCATAGAGTGTGGGCCATCTCAGAAGGAGACAGCAGCTTTGAAATATGGCATGGTTAATTTTTACGGGCTGGGTAATTTCATGAATGGGAGGATTATTCCAACTATTTGAGGAAGGTGGGGGGATTTCCAGGAATTGGGCAACTGTCCACTTTTTAACCTTTATGGTTGGCCTCAGAACTCATGGCACTGGTAGAGATGCAATGTAAGGGAAAGAGAGCAATCAAAGATGCCTAGAATATATTCTTCAGTGTCACTGACAAATTATCATCTGGCTTTAATTAAACTTTTAAAATGGCTTTGATCTCACCATTTTGTAAGGCAACTATGATGTTCATATTGCCTTCTATGGTAAATCAACTACACTATTGATGCAATTTTTTCTCCTATGAAATTTTGAAGTTTAAATAAATTAAATTAAAAGCAATAACTTCTATGTTTAGTTATTTATCTCTATAACTATTACTGTAACTTTATTATTTTTTTTCTGCAGATGCCACAATGCTTGCATGTGAAGCTCTAAAGAACCACATGAAGCCCATGGCAGTGGGTTGAAACATCCCTACATTTACCCTCGTCCCAATGTGGTTCAAATGAGGGGACTTTGACATTTTTAGTGATGGTCTCCTTTGATACTGTTTGTGAGCCTTCCTTGTCTATGAGGCTATTGCTTCCTTTTTAAGAAGGAAGAGGTGATTGAAGATATTTCCTTTACTTGCAATGCAGTCAGATTAAACAATCACTGAGGGACCGTTCTTTGCATTTTGTGAAAAGGTGATGCATAAAAGAAAGTACAGAGGCATAATATGAGTAACAATAAAATAGTATCTATCAAAGTTATAAAATCCAATATTTGTTTGTTTTGTGCTTAGGAAAGAATATTCTATATTTCACCTGATGATTGGAAAAATATGTAATTTTATGATTGTTCTAGTAAAGTAGATTATATCAAAGCTATAATGCAAGCAATAGTGAGAACTTACATTTGTGTCATACCTTTCATCACAAAACACTTTCAGAAAACTGTATGTATTAACTCTAAGGCATATAGCAATGCATAGTCAAGATGTGTGCTATAGACTGAATGATTGTATACCCTACCCTCCAAATTTATATGTAATGGTGTGAGAAGGTTGGGAGGCCCTTGGGAAATGATTAAGTCATGAGGGTGGAGCATCATGAATGGGATTAGTGACTTTATAAACAATCTCAGAGAGCTCCCTTGTTGCTTCAACCATGTGAGGACACAGTAAAAGGAGAGAGCCATCTATGAATCAGGAATCAGACTCTCACCAGACACCAACTCTACTGGTACCTTGATTTTGGACTTCTCAGCCCCCAGAACTGTGAAAAATAAATTTCTTTTGTTTATGTCACCTAATCCGTGGTATTTTGTTATAAGAGCAGGAGTAGATCAAGAACATGCATATAAAAGAGATCAACACACAGATAGTTCCTTCACTGATATGAACTGACTTTATCATCTTGTGTAAGGTGGAGGGACTCAGGCAACAACGGACACTACGTTGCTTGCTGTCTGCTATACATTTATTAGTAGCCAACCAGCTTGCTCTGAGTTATCCACTTTCTAAGGGGGAGAGGGGAATAAGTGATGAAAATCATGTAGGGGCTTATTTAGTGTGCTTTATGAAATCAGAGTATTATTCATAGACATTTCATGGATAGGCATACATCTGAAGAGAGGGAATAAAATGGCTCTATGAGCAGCTTGGGGGAATGGAAATTCCCTGGAAATGAGGAAGTCCTGGATAGAGCAATGGTGTCTTAGACAAGCAAAGAGGAACAGTACTGATTAGTTCGTGCAGTTCTGGTTCTTGGATTTGTGTGGAAATGAGGAGTAGTGCAGAGAGTACGAGCCTCCCAGGTGGTGCAATGTTAAAGAATCCACCTGCGAATGTGGTAGACAGAAGACACTCGGGTTTGATCCTTGGGTTGGATATTCTATCCCTGGAACAGAAAATGGAAACCAATTCTTTTTTTTTTTTTTTAAACAAATAAGGGGTAATCTTACAGAACACGATGTTGGAAGGGACAGCTGCGGAAATAATTGTCTTGGCATTCCCTTCATGGCAGCAAGGTGGCTTCCCTAGATCCGGACATCACACCCACATTTGCAGTAGGAAGATGGGGTATAGACATAAAACCTTTCCCAGAAGCCTCTCTATTGGCTTTGCTTAATTTGCACTATCTGGCTCTGGCCATAGCTGGGCCATGTCAGTTCAGTTCAGTTCAGTCGCTCAGTCATGTCCGACTCTTTGCGACCCCATGAATCGCAGCACACCAGGCCTCCCTGTCCATCACCAACTCCCAGAGTTCACTCAAACTCACATCCATTGAGTTGGTGATGCCATCCAGCCATCTCATCCTCTGTTGTCCCCTTCTCCTCCTGCCCCCAACCCCTCCCAGCATCAGAGTCTTTTCCAATGAGTCAACTCTTCACATGAGGTGGCCAAAGTACTGGAGTTTCAGCTTTAGCATCATTCCTTCCAAAGAACATCCAGGGCTGATCTCCTTCAGAATAGACTGGTTGGATCTCCTTGCAGTCTGGAGAAGAAGCATCAATTCTTTGGCGTTCAGCTTTCTTCACAGTCCAAATCTTGCATCCATACATGACCACTGGAAAAACCATAGCCTTGACTAGATGGACCTTTGTTGGCAAAGTAACGTCTCTGCTTTTGAGTATGCTGTCTAGGATGGTCATAACTTTTCTTCCAAGGAGTAAGCGTGTTTTAATTTCATGGCTGCAGTCACCATCTGCAGTGATTTTGGAGCCCTGAAAGATAAAGTCTGACACTGTTTCCACTGTTTCATCATATTTCCCATGAAGTGATGGGACCAGATGCCATGATCTTTGTTTTCTGAATGTTGAGCTTTAAGTCAACTTTTTGACTCTCCTCTTTCATTTTCATCAAGAGGCTTTTTAGTTCCTCTTCACTTTTTGCCATAAGGGTGGTGTCATCTGCATATCTGAGGTTATTGTTATTCCTCCCGGCAATCTTGATTCCAGCTTGTGTTTCTTCCAATCCCAGCATTTCTCATGATGTACTCTGCATAGAAGTTAAATAAGCAAGGTGACAATATACAGCCTTGACGTACTCCTTTTCCTATTTGGAACCAGTCTGTTGTTCCATGTCCAGGTCTAACTGTTGCTTTCTGACCCGCATACAGATTTCTCAAGAGGCAAGTCAAGTGGTCTGGTATTCCCATCTCTTTCAGAAT